>BDMV01000008.1:34825245-34894120 GCA_008326285.1 Oryza officinalis | reverse complement strand
TGCATGCAACAACCAGTATGCTTCTGCAAGTTGTACCACCAAACACTGAGGTTTGTAAGTATCGGCCTATGGCACATGTCATTGTTGGAGCAAAATCACACAACGAGCAGTGAGTTGAACGGCACAAGATATTTTGTTTCAGTAACAGCACCAGACATGTTATTTATCTCAATTAGTACGAGTGACCTTCATGCCTTGGGAAAAAACAATGCAGGCATTCTAGAAGCCTCATTACGTGCGCACTGCGCAGCAATCCTTGAGGTAGTACCATGAGTTAAGTGTACTCGTCAGGGTTTGTCTGGCTTTTAATAAGTGGGACACCATCTTCTCTCCACACAATTCGGTCATCACATAGGGCAGCAACTGCCTCAACATAAACCTGATGTTCCTGAAAAATAAGAGTTAATAAATGAGCAAAAGAACATATATCATCAATTGCAGTTGCAGCTAAGTGTATGTCATAGCCATGTATCATCAAAGAAATCTTAGCTGAGCATAAGATATGTTACCTCATGAAGGACTCTTGCAGCCAATTGCTCTGGAGTATCATTGGCTAGCACAGGTACAACCCTTTGGGCTAGAGTCCTTCCTGTGTCATAGTGCTCATCCACAAAGTGCACAGTTGGACCCGAGTACCTGTGCATAGTTGACACTTGACAGTTAGTGTACAAACAAAGATCATTCTCCAATTAAGCTTATAATCAAGATTTAATTTTCTTCTACAATGTGAGATATCAGCTCAAATTAACAGCCAAGATATTGCTTTCTATGGAAATAGCATTGAGTAGATATGCAAACTGCACAGCAGTTGCTTGTGATGGGTGATAGAAAAATTGCGAAGTACCTGGCCCCTGATGCGATGACTGCTTTATGCACCTTCAAACCATAATAACCTTTGCCTCCAAATGCTGGGAGTAGTGAAGGGTGAATATTCAAAATGGATTTTGGGTATTCCTGAACTAGCTCAACCGGTATAAGTTTCAGGTAACCAGCAAGAAGAATGAAGTCTACCCTGAGTTCCCTGTTTCACATAAGAAATAAGGATAGATTGAGAATCTTGAGACCTATTGCAAGTGACCAAAACAAATCTCAGCAGCAGGCAAGCCAGTCTTGTAGAAGAGGATATAAGTGAATTGGGAACTACAAACACCATAAAACATGCAGTGGCTATTCATGAAAAAAATCAACAGTGGTACATTACAGTATATCATCTAGGCAATAACAAAATGGAAGCTAATCTGACTGACTGAGTAGACACACCGTACAACTGATGAAGAACACACTTTAACAGGTTCCTGACTAAACGTCAACCCAGAGCATAAAACTGATATCAAAGTTCATCTGGCAAAACAAGGTAGTGACACACATTGAATAAGTAAACACTAAAATCTTTGAAATAGTTATCAATTCATCTTTATTTAACAGTTTCGAACAACGGTACTCGCACACATAAGACAGATAAATGGATTAGAAAACTTTTATCAGCACACAACAATGTATCATGTATGCATTTTGCAGACAAGATTAAAGGCAAGTGTAAAAAATCTCAGATGCTGCCTTGTGTCGACCATTTTTTTCTGCAAATCCACTTATTTACCACCTACCTAACAGATGAAATATAAAGCTAGAAATCGAATGCCCAAGCCTGAAGGTGAGATCAAAGCAACCAACCTCAGAGCATTCAACAGCTCATCAGTAGAAACCCCCTCTGGAGCAGACTTCGACTTAGGGAACACAACGACCGGTATGCCATTACCCCTCGCATGCTCCGCTCCTCCACAACCTGCAAGCCACATCAAAATCCCCAATAAATCCCGACATTTTCACCTACATCGCCACCCAAAGAGCTCAAGGTAACAAGCATCGTCGTCGTCGTCACCTGGTTTATCGCTAACCAACGCAACCACATCGCCGTTCACCTCCCCATCCAGAGCGGCCTCGTGGATCGCCCGGAAGTTGGATCCCCCGCCGGACACGAACACCGCGAGCCTCTTCCTCTCCACCCCAACGCCCCCAGCCTCACCCCCCTTCGCCCCCACCCCCACCCCCCCCCNGCATCCGGATGGGGCGACCGCTTGCAGCGGACAGAGCGAGGTCGCGGCTGGGAGACGAAGCCCACTCGAGCACTTCGCCGCTCATGCTGCTGCTTAGGCATCGGATTGGGGGAGCAGCGCAGGCCGGCGCGGGTCGAAGCGACGGCCGCCTCCATCGGGAGATTCTCCGGCCTCGCCTACGCACTTATCCTGCGGACCCGAAGAACCCTAGCGCCGCCGGCCGCCGGCGACGAGCGGGAAGTGGGAGAGTGTACTGCCGCTACGCATCGAAGCGAGCGGCCGAGGGATATTGCGATGGGACGCATGTGGGCTTCATCCGTTGATAAGACACTCAGCCCACCAAATTTGCAGCCCGGAATTTTGTTCGAGGTTGAAAAGGCCCAATACACAACAAAAAGGCAAAATTTAGGATTTGATTTTAAAATTTCAGTTCCCAAACATGGAGACCTTGTGATTAAATTTGGTTTTAGATTTCAGTTCCAATTGACATCTTTGTGATGATAATGGATTACACCGTCTAGCCGAGACTTTATTCGTGGATACGGTTGGTATTTGTGAGCATCTGGAATCAATTTCTATCGGAGTCCACACAAAAGGGAAGATGTGTCCATTTGTCAGGTAATTTATCTGCAGTTCGTATATTTGATGTGAAATCATGAAGCGTGGACAGACAGTACAGACCATTTGGTGTTTCCATGTACAACAATCTTCGTGTAGGAAGACCATACTACATCAGTTGCCTAGAGCAGCATATGAGCATCCCCACAACAGTAATGAAAATGATTTACAGGTATACAGAAGCAATAGGAGATTGATCGATGAAACGATTGTCAGGCCATGGAAACTTCAAGAGAGGTCTTTGCAAGCCACAGCAAACCAGGATCGTTCCTTTTCAATACCAAGTAAGTCTCTGCACGACCAATCTCGTCCGAGACGACATCCTCACAGAAACCAATCAGTTCAAGGACCTCCATTGCAGCTGTTTTCGAGGAGGCCAAAAAAAATGAGGAAGTTAGTTACAGTAGATTTTCGAAGACCTGAAAAAAAAAAGAGATTTTATAAAACAAATAGAGATACCTTTGTAGTTCGCCACACTCCTTTGGAACTGTGGATTGGACTGCATATTTGAAAAATGAGGACTAGTAAGAATTTAGTTTAGTGGACCAAAGGAACATAATAAAAGAGCATAAGAACAGCCAAGCATACCTTACGCAGTCTCCTATACTTGATATCATGTGGGTGCTCTATCACATTCTTGATGATCTTAAAGAGTGTTTGAAGAGCAGAAGTTGCCTCTGCAGGTGTTGCTTGTGAGCGAAGCATTTCAATGGCCTTCTGGAGGCGTGCACAGAGGGCTGCCACTGGTTCTTCGATCCTCTGAAGCTCACTGATGTTTGAATCAGCACCATGATCATCAGGATCAGGCTCGGACTTTGATATTGTCGAGTTTCTACCCTGTTCGTTCTCCACTTCCATCTTGCTTCCACATTCTTCCACAGCAGTTTCGCATGTAGTTTCATCAGACCTGTCAGTTCCCAGCTTCTTATTCAGAATAGCATTTGAGGAATCATCAGGATCAGGTTCACAATTCAGAACTGCGAAGTTACTTCCCAATCCAGTCTCTATTTCCATCTTGTTTACAGGTTCGGGAATAAATTTGCTAGTACCATTATCATCAGGATCAGGTTCTCCATTCTGCTTCCCATCAATCCTCAACTCCCAGCTAAGAATATCAACATTTGAGGAATCATCAGGGTCAGGTTCTAGGCAACCAGCAGAGCTTTGATGGCGAATATCATCAGGGTCAGGCTCTGAGTGACTAATGGTATCTTGTTCTGTAAATGATCTAGAAACTGAGGACCAAGATGCCTCAGTTCCTACATCCACGTTCATGTCATCATTATCATCTGGGTCTGGCTCCACCTTCGCATTCTCCTCATAATAATCTTGACCAACATCTTCTGGATCAGGCTCAAATTTTGTGCCAGGCACAAGAATTTCATTTCCAGATATAGTAACACTATCTCTGGAACTCTCTAAATCCGCTGATGCATTCAAGAAACGCTTATAAGCAGCAGACCCAGACAATACACGAGCACTTGCCAGTGAACTGGATCCTCCTCCAAGTTTGTGACCAACAACAACACTGTCTGGCTCGAGAACAAATTCGTCTTCATAGGAATCAAAGATTTTGCGGCCACTCAGCACATGACCTCTTGACTTGGTCCAGTCCAAGGAAGCTGCTTCATCATTCAACTGAAAGGAAATTGGCAGTATATTAAAGAACAGATTAACTCAAAAACATAAAGAGACAGTAGCCAACCATGAAAGGATTGTCTAGAAAAAAAAATCACCTGCTTATTAAGAGCAAAAAAATTTGCATCATGCTCGGAGTGCACCATGTGTGCCTGAAATCACCAAGTGCAAGTTTAATATATAATAGGCATTATTACAGAGGACAAACGGAAGATCTGCATAAGAAATCTCCATTTCATGAAAGCAGAAAACCAAGAAGGCATACAAGTTCATGGAGTAGAGTTCTCTTGATACTTTCGTATTTCCTAAATCCTTTCAAGTCATCAGTTCGTAGACGAAGGGATATCTCCTCTCCCATGTTCTGTATTAACAATGAGGAAGACATGATGATATAGCCTCAGAAATTGTTGTGTGATAAGTATTTACATGTGTGCAATAGTAAAAAGCTTATACTAACCTTATTGAAGCCTAGTATGCATTTTGGACTGACGCCTACATATCCTACTGGTGCCATTTCAGTCATGATTCCCACTCGCCATCTATGCTGAAAAGGCCAACAGGAAAACTGTAAAATAACGAATGTACACAAAATAAAAAACAGAATTGCCACTTGAGAATATTGCTACCTTGTTCATGATCGCAATTATGCCTGGGTCACATGCTAGCATATGCATTCTTTTCAGAGCTTCTGAAGGTGGAGGATTCAACTGGCATCAAACAAAAGGCACATAAGCAGAACTTGATAGTTCGAAATGCTGTGATTGGCCTATCCATTATCATACAAATCAGGTATATCTGTTTTTCTACTAGCACGCATGTGTTTCTTTATGAAAGAACGAGGTACATATGAAAATAATGTCTAGTGATAAAAATCTAAAGTACTATATAGGAGAATCTTAGCAGGTTACAGGAATCATATACCGATTTCATTATAATTGTTATAGTGAACTCATTTCATTTCATACATATACTGATTTCATTATAATTATTATAGTGAAGTCATGTTATGAAATGAAAAGGTGTTAACTAGGAAAAACAAAATTAGCATGCCACATTGTTTAACGTTGTCTTTTCACACACTTTTGGACAGAAACAAGTACAAACTGCACAATGGTCCAATTCCTTTAACTATTTAATCCAAAATTTTATAGCGTGTATACTGTTCAAATGGAACAATTCGTGGAAAAGGGTGCATCGTAATTCAAGCAGGAAATTGTAAAGGTTCAGACTTCAGAGGAAAATGCGCAGCGCTAAGGTTTATGATAATCCTTGAGGAGGCCAATGATATGTGTGGAGTATGGAAGGAGCAGATTGACATGCCTGCATGAACTGTTTCTTATAGATTTCAGAAAGCACGTAGGGTGTAGGAGCTAACTAACCTCAATCCCAGGTAAGTGAAGTGTCTGAAAATCACAGAAGATGTATTGGCCCTGTGGAAGTTTGATTGAAACTTGGGGCCTTCCTGATGTTCGTTGCCTCAGCCGTTGTTCTTCCTCCTCAAATCCAATTATCCGTAGATCTGGTCTTTTGCCATTGTCCGATACTTCCTCGATTTCATCATTAAATACGCCCATCATTCTAATAGGCTTCCCCTGTAGCAGACAAATGGTTGAATATAAATTATTCTATTCTCCATTATAATATCCATTACCTGGCAACATATGGCTGAGCGAGTGCAACTCATGTGCCTCTTACATCACTAATATCAGCTTCTTTCAATGTCAAAACTGAATGAGGGTCTGAAAACGGTGTGATCAGCTTGGAGCCCTTGTTTGTAGATTGCGGAACAATAAGCTTCAATGTCTCTGGGTTAACACTAGTCAAATCCTGTAAAAGTTGCCCGAATTCTTTCACCGTACAGCTCAGGTCTGCATCGACATCGAGTTGTCTGCCTCTCCAAGTGACTGCAATCCGAGCTATTCTCTTCTCTTCCATCTTATTCTGATAAGAAAAAACAAGCGTTATGTTGTCAAACTAATTTCATAGTATGATGTTATAACAGAAGATCATAGTGGCACCTACCAACAAGTTATCAACAAGACAGGCAAGCAAAAATATGTAATTACGAAAGCTTAGTGAGAACACTGCATCTAATGAGCAGGGGGCGGCTGAACCCGCAATTTTATTTTGGAAACACAAGCTACTACTGTAGTTAGTAATACACCACGTGTCAGCGAAATCCAGAAGAAACTGGACGCGTCAATTGGAGGAAAATTAAATAATATAAGATCAGAGCCCGGATGGCTCGGCTCGGCTCAGCTTGCAGGAGGAAGAGACGAATACCTTTCAATTCGAACCGAGTGGAGGAGCAGGTGGGAGGAAGTCAGCGGCGTCGCACCACTCGCCCCTCCCTCAAATCCTTCTCGCCGGCCGCCGCGCGCGTGGAGGCGGCTCGCGCTGCAGATCGGGAGGCAGAGAAGAGCACGGCACGAAGGCGGCTGCGCGCTCACGCGCGCGCGGCGGTGGAGGAAGACGAGCGCAAGGTTCGTCGGCGAGGCGGTGGTTGCAGGCGGCTGCCCCCTCGAGGAGGGATTTTTCGCGGAGGCGAGCGAACGGAATGTTCCAGAACACGGCGGCGGCCGGCACTGGGAGGAAGGGACGACGACGGGACGGGACGGAAGGGGGACCGGTTTATAAACGCCGTCCATCTCCTGGTGATTGCGTAATGGCTGACGGCTGCACGTTTTAGATTGGGTTAATATGGCATTTTAATAAATACCGTTACAATTCATGTATTCATAGCCATGACATTATAATAAGCGTAATATTTGTTCTATGTCATGACATATGTTTTTTGGTCGGTTTGACTCGTGTTCCCATATGTAGTATTTTCGTATGGTCGAAATTGCTCTTACATGGTAGGCTAAGGCAGATAGATGGTTTGGCTGAAACCCGATGTGCTAACTCACTCTGTCCGATCTAAACCCTAGCTTTCCGCTGCGGCGGTGGTGGCGGCGACAGGCGGAGGCGGCGTTGATAGGCTAGGGCTTGCGATGAATGAAGCAGGAAGCATAGGGAGCCTATCTCAATCGAGTAGGTGTAGCAATGAGCGCTCGAGAATGGCAGCAGTGAATTGCATCCCCCAACTCCAATGTTCTTGCGAGAGAGCCGCTTCTATTTGGGCATCGGGCACTTTGAGGAATCCAGGCCAGCGATGGCTACAATGCGGCAACCGAGAGGTGACTACCGTTGCATTCATTGTTTTATCTGAATCTGTGGTGCTAATTTTTCCCTCTAATTCCCCTTTTTTCCCTATTATTTTCTAGGCTGCTCACTGCTACTTATGGATCTGAGAAGACCTTCTGAACAATTACATGGAGGAGATGGTGGCATACTGCCACTGTGGCAAGTATGATTCCCTTCGAGAGGTTTGTGACATATTGCACAGTGAATTAGAATAGGTGAAGAAGCACAACAGCAAACTGTCTTGTGTTCTTGATGAAGAAGAGATACAATTGCGGTTGGTGAGAGCTGAGCTAAATCAGTCCAAAACAGAGCTTGCAAAGATAAAGAAAATGTTGGCAACAGAGAAAGTGAAGCTCCAATGGAGTATGTGCATGTTGATGTTTGTGTGTGTTGTATGCTTGACATTAGTTCTAAGTAGAAGGTTGAGATGACAATGGCAGGTACAATGTAAGGGTTTTGTGTTGTAATGTGTGTTGTGTAATGCATGATGAATCAATACAGATAATAATAAGTTTTTGCAACATGATATGTTTCTGCAATGTTTGAGTACAACATTGTTCACTGTGATCCTGATTCCCTTGTTCACTCTGTACAATATGTGCATATAATACCAAAACGAGACTATTTGAGTACATTTGAGTATATTTGAGTACATATAGTACCAAAATTAGACATATAGTAACATTTGAGTACAGATTTCAGATAAGTGAAAATTTCAGACCACATTCAAAACAACTTTAGTCAAAATGCAGTCAAATTTCAGACAATATTCAGAGCTCTTTGTATTTCAGACCATAACAAGGTTCAAGGTTACATAACAAAAGTAGTTATGACAGCTTTATTACATCTCCATAATAAAAGGAGTACTGAAATACAACAAAACAAGGATATAAAGCCATAGCATGTTCTGACCATAGAGCCTACAGGTTCTGGCATGAGGCACAACAAAAGTAAGGACATAAGGCCATAATATTACAAGTCCAAATGACCCATCATGATACTACACTGATACTTCAGTTGTCTGGGTTAGGATTAGTTATTCCCAGCAAATCTGAGAGCCTTCTAGCAACTCTAGGTGGTGGAGCACTGCATGTAACAAGCTTCCTTCTTTTCATTGGGGTCTTCTTGTTTTTTGGAATCTTCTTTTTTGGTGCATATGATCTAGCTTCAGCATCCTTAGCTGTTGTAGGCCTCCTCCTGCAATTCATATTGAATGGTTACTTAGTAGTATCAATGAAAAAGAAATGATGAAAAAGATTGAATCTTTTAGTAGAAAAATTACCTTTTTCTGGTTGTTGATTGGCTGGCCAAGTCATCTTCATCAAGTGGTTCTGTCCTTTGGCAAGTTTTCTCAAAATGGCCAAACTGGAATCAACCAGCTCATGTAGCAGCAAACCTTTTAGACCCTTTATTTGGTTGTTGAAGCTCTCTAACACATTATTAGTCAAGTAATCACACTTGCTAGTCTCTGAAAATCCATACCTGTACCATATCCTAGTGTGGTGCTTCTTCTGGTACTCTACCGCCTCTGGTTTGAATTCCCATCCTCAGTATAGCTTCTGGCAGCTGGGTAGAGATGATCAATGAACGCAGGGCCTTGGTACTTCTTCATGAAATTAGCATACAGATGCCTTACGCATTCCCTATGTTCAACCTTGTTAAAAGCAACATCACAGGCTTTCTCCAAACCCTTACAAGCGTATGTGGAAATCACTAATCCATCCAGGTTTCCTATAGATTTATTCAGTTGTTGCATAAACCAAAGTCAATTGTCATTGGTTTCAGAGTCAAATACAGCATAGGCTGCATAATATAACCAATTGTGATCATCTACAATAGTTGCAGCAGCTAGCTGTTCAGTATATTTACCATGTAACTTTATTGAATATACACATACATATGGTCTACAGCTAACCAAAAAACCATCTATGCAGGGCTTCAATGCAACAAAAATTATCTTAAAACACATTTTCTTCCCTACTTTCTACTGATCTATCTCTACTATTGTAGCTAGACACTTTCTCTATAGCTCAGCTTTCCAATTGAATGAAGTTGGAAGCTTTCCTCACATTTACCATGTATCTGCTCCATTGCAAGCTTCATCCCAGCCCATGCATTGGAGTACCTGAGCTTAATCTCATATCTTTTCTCAATGTTTTGCTTGGCATTAGTAGGACTCTTGTGTGGATTCTTCTTGATCCAGTCTATAAGCATGTCTACACACCAACCTTGAGTAGCCATCTTTCCTTGGCTCAGCTTTGTAGAGGAACAATTGTGCTCAAATGGGAGAACCTTGATCTGCAAATTCAGTAATGCCACACATGAGTAAACAGAATTAAAATAACAACAAAAATAAGTTACTGAAAAGAATAAATGACTTTTGTTGTCTTCTTGTCCTCAATCAATGATGCATGTATGCGCCAAGGGCAACCTTCAGCTGCACATTTTGCAATAAACCATGTTGGATCCGTCTTCAAACCCTTAGCAAATTCAAACCCTTTCTTAATGGCATAATGCATTACAACTTTCCTCAGAGCTATCATGTCAGGGAACAAAACATCTTTCTGGTAACAGCAAAATTTGGTAAAGATATTCTAAGAAGAAGCAAGATTGAGCTAGATTCGAAGCAGATTCGAAAGGATAGGATTGTTTCCAAAAACAGAACAGTGCATCGGCTGGCAGCCATATAGGCCGATACAGAATCGGACTCGGTCAGCCGATATGGGCAACATGAGTCCATGACAGACTCAGGAAGGAGTTTAAAGATATTACCAAAGAAGGATTGAGTCTAGAAGAGACAATTGTATTTATTAATTAGGAATAAGAGTTAGTTATTTTCTTTTACAATTTTGTGGTAAGAGTCCACCTAGGACTTGTTTGTTTAGGCAAGTTTTGAGTGGTGTCCGATATGAACAAGGTTTGTATGTTCGAGTATAAATATATGCCTAGGGTCTTGTAAGAAAACAACAACAGTTCAATACACTCTTGGCGCATCGTCACAATTTTACTCTTACTTTTTGACGAGTTCTTGTTTTGAGTTGGGTTGCATCGGTTTCGATCTCCAATAAGAGATATGGCTTGTCATAACGGCTTGTATCGGCGAATTAAGGCATCGTTTTAGATGTTCTAATCTATCTTGTACAATTGCTGGTTATCATATATCTTAGGTAATCTAAATTGATGGCTCGATTTACTTGTATCGGCCAAGCCTTACCTAAGGTCTTGTCGGTATCGGCTAAATCGTCCCATCGGCTTAGATTAGCTAAGGTATCCACCACCCTGAAAATCAGTCAAAAGCTTGATTGATTAGGCTCTATGCTTCTTTTCATACTCTGTGTTGCATGAGCCCTAGTCATGTTTAGAATCATATAAACTAACCTGCTTCTTGATTGCCAATAGGGGTTTCATCGAGGTTTCAGCCAATCTTATCTGATATAACTGTTTACCTTTGTTTAGATTCCTTTAATGATGTTTGTCATGTTATATCTGCCCCTTATACAAACATGTCACACTATTTAAATATGTCAAGCTTGCTCTTGATATATTTGGCTAGATTGACATTCTTGTATAAAGTTGTATTGGAGTATTAGCAGATACAATATCTTTTTTAAACCTAAGTATGGTATCATCGGCTATGATATAAACAAATATAATCTTTGCTCATAGATTATATGTACGATTATATCTACAGCCGATGGAACATATTTTAGGCTTGCTTAATTTTATCCATCTTACACCTCACAGCCGATTCGGTCAGATCGCATCGGCTAGGGTTAACACGATATGTCATCGGTTCAAGCGGCCGATCGACTATCATAATTTAACTCATTTTATTGTATATCTTGTTGGTTGCAGGATCAAACCAACTGGTACGCCATGAATCCGAAAGCAAGATTGGACCTGCACTTGAGATAAGCAGAGCTTCCAGGCCACCGTGTTTTCTCATCAACACTTTCACAATATTTGGATTTTCGGGATCATGAATGATGTTATATATCTGAGGATCAACATCACCAATTTGTGCCTCAGGAGCCGCCACCCCACTAGGACCAGCCTCCCCATCTGACCAATGGCAGCAACTGTTGTATCAAGGATTTCAACACTTTAAGGTCCTGCTTGACAAGGCCGTTGACTTGGAGGAATATATAGGTACTCATCATTCACACCAATATATTCCTCCTCATTGTCAAATAAATCTGTCTTTGTTTCATCTGTTATAGGCTGGTGAGCACCTCCAACAATGGGAACAGGTTCATCACCACCAACATTGATAGCATAGTTTTCATCAGGCTAGTTTTCAGGAAGCACAACACATATAGGTTCTAGGGCATTTAAAGCAAATGGAATAGACTTTTCAGCGTCAAGGATGGATATAATTAGCTGAAAATGGCTCTCTTGTGCATACATTTCAAATAGTTTAGGAATCTGGTTGTTCTCTAAGAGTGTCACATCCTTACCCAGTGACTTATGAAAGAACCATATGGCTAGAGACTGATTCATGCCCCATGTGAACTCAACACTTAGGCTACTCAACACAAACTCCACGGAAAAGCTTTCTGTATCCATAACTCACTGCCTAGTTGATCCTTTTGTGTAAGTTTTCCTACCATCAACATTTATGGTGACATAGCCTTCAACCCTAACCTCTACTAAATACCATTGCCTACCAAAAAATCACAAAAGGATGAACAACATGAAAAGCTAAAGATGGATTGTACACACTAAAGATGCTTTCCCACTGAACATTAAAGCTCAAGAATACATTTAGGTTAGAGATACTCATGGCCTACATCATATGGGCGGATTTGATTCGCCCAACTCCTCGCCAACTCGGGAAGAGCTTGCTGTGTTGGTCATCGCCATCACATTGTCACCAACATCACCAACTAGCGAACCATCTCTCCTTCTTGCCCCCTCGTCGTTGTCGTCGTCACCGCCGCCGCTTTCGCAAATGACGCTGTCGTCCAGATCTGCAGCTTGAGTAGGGAATGGAGAAGAGTTGCCCCCCACCCCTTGTTGTTGTCGTCGCTGTCTCCGCCGCAGATGCTGCCACCAACCAGATCTGGAGCTCGACTGGGGATTGGGGAGGAGAACTAGGGTTTCGAGTGGAGCTCGACTAGGGATTGGGGCGAACACGAGCTGGGTGCGACCGGAACAAGTGTGTTCTAGTCTAGCTCGAGGGGCATTTGTGTCCATACGAAACTACGAGTCGATGAAAATGTGTACAATGGTGCCAAACGTGTACATAATGGCACGGCTACAAATTTACCACAATACCAATGGTATGGTTACGAATATACGAATTATAATGACATTTATTTAAAATGTCATATTTGCAATGGCATAGATCAAATTAACCCTTTTAGATTTGGCAAAATTTGCTACTAGACATTGCGATTTCAATGTCATTTTTCTTTGAGTAAATTTTACAAAACTACGTAAGTTTTGTGATCCAAGTTGTAGGAAACCACACATATTTTTACACTTGACACTTAACTACATATATTTTGATATTAAAGTTTTAGATTAGAAAACCACACTATCAATGAATGGGTCTACCCGCGTGATCACATGGTTCTTTATCAACATATATTTAGGATGTGAGTGTGGCATCGTGAATGTTTCACCTAGGATGAAGCTCTAAGTCCACATCCTAGGTGGATCAACCATGTTATCTTGTGGCTGGACCCATTCGTTGATAGTGTAGTTTTGTGAAACTTCAATGCAAAACATATGTAGTTAAGTGTCAAGTGACAAAGCATATGTGGTTTTCTGCAACTTAAATTATAACTGTAATTTTACTCTTTTATTTTTATTTTGAAAGATCAAACTGCACCAGGTAAACTTTATATATTAAGGAAACATGTTGAGTTAGATTTATGCCGAACTGCTCAGAGGTTACTTATTTATTGGCGGATCATAAATTCTTTACTAAATTGGGAAGATATATGTTTTCTCTGTATTTGTTCAAGTTACTCGATGGTATTCTAAAGTTCTCTTATTTTTAAGGGCTGCGAATGTTTTCTCATGTGCCTATTTGCTAGGATTTTTAAGAGGCAACACACCGGAAACTATCCAGGCAATATCAAGTGGCACTTTGGTACAATGGTATGCAGGATGACAGGCATATGCTCATGGAGCAAGTTTGATATTTCTACACTAAAGTATTCTGTCACTAACTGTTGGTGCATTTGTGCATTAATTAGGGCTTATTAGAGGAGCAATGGCGTTTCCCCTTGCTCTTCAGTCTGTCCATGATCTTCCCGAGGGCCATGGCCAAACAATTTTGACTGCTACCATATCTATCGTTGCTCCAACAGTAAAGATATTAAGCATTCAAAGTACACTAGAGATGTCATTAGTGAAAGTGTGAAAGAATACTTCCAAGGTTTTCTATATGACACAAATCAGAGAAGAAAAATTACTGGCAATTCTACTATGCCTAGCGTAATTGTTTAAAGGGTTAATTGAATTCATGTCATTATAAATTTTACGGTTTTAAAATATACAATTACTATTCAACTATTTGAAACCATACCATTACAATTCTATAATATTTGATATATGTCTCTACATACCTCTTCATTACATCTTCTATGATTTGGTGTTCAGTGTTAAATTTACTTGCATGATACATTACCTTTGTAGCGAAATGTCACATGTGCTCACCAAACAACGATTTCCTCATTTTGTCATGCACTCTTCCGCTTCGACAACTTGTAGTTTCACTTCTGAGCATCAGCTAATTTTTAGGTTGTGACTGCTGTAATTATTAACTTGCAATACCAGGTGAATTTTGATGGGAGTAATATGGGTAACATAGAACAACACAGTGAGGAAGGCACTTCTACTGCAAACCGATTCAAGTTGAAACTGAGAGAGATCCAGAGAAGATATAGTAGTACCGAAGATTTTGTACTATTTTTGAGAAGGTATCAGGATGTACCATATTTTTTTATATAAAATTTGATATCCGTAGATACTAGTACAAAATTTTTAGTGTGAAATCTTAGTATCTCTAAGTATTTTTCTAAGTATTTTTTTAAGTACCGTAAAATTTCTCACCTAATTATCATCCTTGTTCTTGACTACAACATTATCAAAAGCTGCCAACACTCCCTATGTTTAGTTGATACCCTCAAATTTTGGACACCAAAAAGTTCTATCCACATCATTAAACCATGCTTTATTCCATGCTTTGTAATCCCTTGTTTTCTTGATTAATCTTGCAGCACTCCCTCCTTCACCACATTGGACAGAAACTACCTAACCCCATTTTTCACATCCCAAAATGGTGACACCGGTGATGATCAGGATACTATTAAGTTCACTTTTATTTTCTTGCACCTCAATTTATCTATGCTTTAACCATTTCGTTTGGGTTGACTGAATCTGAATGCAAAGCAGATGAAGGACCAAGGAGATCTAACGAGTTGCAGAATTTGGAGAGCCATAGACCATAGACTGGAGAGATGAAGATCCCTACTTTTTTCATCTCAAAATAAATCAATTTTTATATACAAATCCGAACGCAATACGTAATAAACTTAAAATACATTGTCATTGTCATATGGGGCTGATTTGGTTTGAAGCCAAAACTTACCCTACCAAAATATTGATATTTTGAATAGTGATTTTGACAATGTTTGGTTTGCCACCAATACTTGTCAATATCACATAAATGTTATCAAAATATTGACATTGGCAAAAACTTGCCCATGATTTGGCATTGTCAATATTTTGGCATGATTATAAACCAAACCAGCCCATGATCTACGGCGTTCCTCTTGAAACAAGCTTGACATCTTTGTTCCTACTTTTCTTGAGGTTGGCCCTTCAGCCTGTGGAATGTGGTCCCTAGGGACGCTGGTTCCGTCGCCTTGCCAAGCAGTGAAGCAAAGCATATCATTCCTTGCCCCTTTTTCTTTTCCCCTTTGCGTTCGTGCAATCGCTGTATGTTCAGAGTTAGATGGAGCACATATGAAATCGAAGTTTCGAAGTTTTGTTCATGAATTTGAATTGATATATATACCACGTCTTCATTCTGATCTCTGGGTTGGCTGTCCTGTAAGGCTTCGGATGTGAGGGGTGGAAACTAATTCCTCCAGCACATAAAACAAAACGATTCATTAGCATATGATTAATTAAATATTAATTTATTTTTTTAAAAAATGGATTAATACGATTTTTTAAAACAACTTTCATTAGAAAATTTTTGCAAAACTGTTCAGTAGTTTAAAAAGCGTACGTGCGAAAAATGAGAGAAGTGAGTTGGAAAAGATGAGGAAAAAAGACTGTGTTCTTTTCCTAGCTTTCTCAACTCATCTCCCTCCTTTTCCTCCTTTTTCTCGCGCACACTTTTCATGTGTTTTTTTACAAAAATATTCTAGTCATATTATTTGTCATCAATTTTACCTTACTTAAATTTTTTTTATTTGATGCGTGAGGTTGGGAAAAGGACAGAAGTTTACCTAGCTCATATGACAGCGGTGATAGGTGGTGGATGGTGAAAGATTCGTCACTCATCATCATCATTAGAATCTTTTAAAGGGTGTAGATTGATTTTTTCTTACTAGTAATCTACATCTGCTTCCAGAACCTTTTTCTTGCATCTAATCTGCGATGTACAGTTGAACCTTTCAAAATTTATCCTGCAATTAAGGCCATGTTCTTTTCTTCTAAAACAGTGCGGATAAAAGATAAAGTTTCGTGGCACGCTTTTCAATCTCTCAAACGGTACGTTTCGTGTAAAAATTTTTAATATGAAAGTTGTTCTAAAATATCAGATTAATCCATTTTTTAAGTTTGTAATAATTAAAACTCAATTAATCACACGTTATTGTCACCTCGTTTTACGTGAAACACTTTATTTTTATCTTTATCTTTATTTTATCTTTAGTATAAGTTAAGTTACTACGACTACGGACTATCCCCCATACGATAGACCATAGAGATGATATTTGGTCTTCTTAATTTAAACCGACTCCAAACCTCCAGTCCTCCAGAACCTTCCATAATAGAAAAACCCATAGACCATAACCACCCGACTGACTTGTGGGCCCGACGACTCGTCAAGTCGTCCATCTCCCAACCCCCCGCTTCGAGCCCCTGGTAGAACGTTCGAGAACCCCATCTTCCTTTATATATCTCCCCCCTTCTCCCCTCCTCCAATCGAATCGCACGCGAGCTTTCTCTCCTAAAGCCCTAACCCTAGCCGTCTCTCTCCTCCTCGCGTCGTCGTCCTCCGGAAGCTTCCGGCCGCCGCCGCGCCATGGCCTCGGAGACGGAGACGTTCGCCTTCCAGGCGGAGATCAACCAGCTGCTGTCGCTCATCATCAACACCTTCTACTCCAACAAGGAGATCTTCCTCCGCGAGCTCATCTCCAACTCCTCCGATGTAAGTGCCCTCGGTGTCTCGGTTTACTGATTCAGATCTGCACGCGCGCGCGTTAGAAGGCCCTTTTGGTCGGATTTAGTAGATGGGTTTGTTCACCAAATCTGGTTACTCAGATGTCACCCCAACGTAAATCTGCGATGTGGTGTTTCACTCCCTTTTGTTTTTTTTTTTGAAGATTTTGTTTCGATTCCGACATTAATTTCAACGTGTATTAATCTATGGATCATGCAGTCCTTAGTTTTGTTAGTGTAATAATCTGTGGATCATGCGGTTATTAATTTGTGTTATTAATCTGTGCAGTCCTGAATTTTGTTGCTGATTAGAATGTTGCAAACATACAGTACAAGCGTAGGCAGCATTATCTGTCATTGTTCTGCTAATTAATCTTGTAGCATTATTTGTGATTGCTCTGATAAGGTCTCATCTGAAAAATCTCGCAAGCTTTGAGTGCTGATTTAAATGTTGTAAACATATCCTTTAATCATAGGGGGTTGTTATTTTGCTAGATTTTAACATTATTTGTCATTGTTCTGCTAGTTATGTTATATTCTAAATTGATGGAGCTACCCTAATTCTTATAAATCTTAAGTGGAGGGTTTGACAATATAAGACAAACACCCAACCAGTGCTTTATTTTGCTGATGCATTGTTAAAATTGCCCCTATGAAACAAAAACACCCAACTAGTGCTTTACTTTGCTGTTTGGTTAAAATTGACCCTATGAAACAAAAACACCCAACCAGTGCTTTACTTTGCTGATTCATTGTTAAAATTGCCCCTATGAACTGAGGATTGGTCTGGTTATCCTGCCAAAAATGTGGTAAATCCCGAAATCTTTGGAGTTGCTAAATTTGGGTAAGGTAGAGATGTCCCATTTGGTGTCAAGATTGAGTTTTGAGAAAATACATGGGGATAGCTGAACTTTTGGCAAGGTATTTGACATTATTAAATTGTTGTCGGATAGTGAATTCGAATTGCTAGCAGTTTTCATACAAAACTGGCCACTAATCTTATGCTTTTGTGTTCTGCAGGCGTTGGACAAGATCAGGTTCGAGAGCTTGACGGACAAGAGCAAGCTGGATGCTCAGCCAGAGCTGTTCATCCATATTGTTCCTGACAAGGCCTCCAACACACTCTCAATCATCGACAGTGGTATTGGTATGACCAAGTCAGATCTTGTGAACAACCTGGGTACCATTGCCAGGTCAGGGACTAAGGAGTTCATGGAGGCACTGGCTGCTGGTGCTGATGTGTCCATGATTGGTCAGTTTGGTGTTGGGTTCTACTCTGCCTACCTTGTTGCCGAGAGAGTAGTTGTGACCACCAAGCACAATGATGATGAGCAGTATGTGTGGGAGTCTCAGGCTGGTGGGTCCTTCACTGTCACTCGTGACACATCTGGGGAGCAGCTTGGGAGGGGTACTAAGATCACCCTCTACCTCAAGGATGATCAGGTACTGACAGAATTTCATCAAATTCTTGTTCAATTAGTGCTGCTTGTATTGCTGAATGTCTTTATAGTTTCTGAATGTGGCTAGATATTAGTAGATGTATATCAACTAGTAATTCTGTGCTCACAGGATTGTTACGAATATTGTACTTGTTTTTATAGCCACTTGTATAACATGATGGTGTGCCGCAAGTTTTCACCATAGGCATGCTTGAGTCAGGTGCTTAATTGGTCTGTTTAGACTTAAAAGTTGTTATGGTATGCTCCAGTCAGGTGCTTAATTGGTCTGTTTAGACTTAAAAGTTGTTATGGTATGCTCGAGTCAGGTGCTTAATTGGTTTGTTTAGACCTACAAATTGTCTCTATGTAGGAGTTTTCAGATTGTATACACTGTTAACATTGTGATAATCTAGATAGATGCCTTAACATCTTGAACTGTTGCTGTGAAATGCCTTGTATGTTATAAGTGATCATGTTACACGTACTTTGGTTCTTATTGTTGAGCTCATAAACTGATGATGTGTATGCATCTTTTCTTGGGTCTGGTTTTGCATCAGTTTGATCGTGTGTGTGTTTGTCTAATATTATGAATTATCATTAGTAACAAGTACTACTGTACTACTGTTGTGAATTTTTAGAATCACATGAACTATTTGGGCCTAACCTAAGTTGAACAGTGAAATGTGCTATAAAGTGTCCTGGTGTTCATCTGTTATTGACAACTTTGCTCATGTTTCCTGCAGTTGGAATACCTTGAAGAGCGTCGCCTCAAGGACCTGATCAAGAAGCACTCTGAGTTTATCAGCTACCCTATCTCTCTATGGACTGAGAAGACCACTGAGAAGGAAATTTCAGATGATGAAGACGAGGAAGAGAAGAAGGATGCTGAGGAGGGCAAGGTTGAGGATGTTGATGAAGAGAAGGAAGAAAAGGAGAAGAAAAAGAAGAAGATCAAGGAGGTTTCTCATGAGTGGTCCTTGGTCAACAAACAGAAGCCTATCTGGATGAGGAAGCCTGAGGAGATCACTAAGGAGGAGTATGCTGCTTTCTACAAGTCCCTGACAAATGACTGGGAGGAGCATCTTGCTGTCAAGCACTTCTCTGTGGAGGGTCAGCTGGAGTTCAAAGCTGTTCTGTTTGTTCCCAAGAGGGCACCATTTGACCTCTTTGATACGAGGAAGAAGCTCAACAACATCAAGCTCTATGTCCGTCGAGTCTTCATCATGGACAACTGTGAGGAGCTGATCCCTGAGTGGCTGAGCTTTGTCAAGGGCATTGTTGACTCTGAGGATCTTCCCCTTAACATCTCCCGCGAGATGCTGCAGCAGAACAAGATTCTCAAAGTCATCCGGAAGAACCTTGTCAAGAAGTGCGTTGAGCTCTTCTTCGAGATTGCTGAGAACAAGGAGGACTACAACAAGTTCTATGAAGCCTTCTCCAAGAACCTCAAGCTCGGTATCCACGAGGACTCCACCAACAGAAACAAGATTGCTGAGCTCCTGAGGTACCACTCCACCAAGAGTGGCGATGAGCTGACCAGCCTCAAGGATTACGTGACCAGGATGAAGGAAGGCCAGAACGACATATATTACATCACCGGCGAGAGCAAGAAGGCCGTGGAGAACTCCCCCTTCTTGGAGAAGCTAAAGAAGAAGGGTTATGAGGTCCTCTACATGGTTGATGCCATTGATGAGTATGCTGTTGGCCAGCTCAAAGAGTTTGAGGGCAAGAAGCTCGTCTCTGCCACCAAGGAGGGCCTGAAGCTTGATGAGAGTGAGGACGAGAAGAAGAGGAAGGAGGAGCTCAAGGAGAAGTTCGAGGGTCTCTGCAAGGTCATCAAGGAGGTGCTCGGAGACAAGGTCGAGAAGGTGGTGGTCTCCGACCGTGTGGTGGACTCCCCGTGCTGCCTCGTCACTGGCGAGTACGGCTGGACGGCCAACATGGAGAGGATCATGAAGGCCCAGGCGCTGAGGGACTCGAGCATGGCAGGGTATATGTCGAGCAAGAAGACGATGGAGATCAACCCGGAGAACGCCATCATGGAGGAGCTGCGCAAGCGCGCCGACGCCGACAAGAACGACAAGTCCGTCAAGGACCTCGTCCTGCTCCTCTTCGAGACGGCACTCCTCACCTCCGGCTTCAGCCTCGACGACCCCAACACCTTCGGCAACAGGATCCACCGCATGCTCAAGCTCGGTCTGAGCATCGACGAGGACGAGACGGCGGAGGCCGACACCGACATGCCGCCGCTCGAGGACGACGCCGGCGAGAGCAAGATGGAGGAGGTCGACTAAGCGCGCGTTTTTTTTTTCCGTCAAGTCCCTCGCAGCGAAAGTAATCCATGGAGCTAGCTTATCTGGTTACTGTGTGTTCTGATCGGTTCGGTTTATTTTGTGCGATTTGCTTTACCTAGCCTGCAATGCATGGGGCTAGTATGTGCTATGGGTTCTCGAACTGCGTACGTTAATTATTGCTAAATATAAGTATTATATCACTTTTCAAATATTCTTCTCTTAATTCCACCTCTCGAGCTGGGTGCTTTGCAACTTACTGCTACCAAGTTACAAATAAATATGCCTTGCTTGCTCAATTCTGCAAATTTATACTGCTGCTTGTCTGTTGGCGGTTTGCTTGTTTGCTGAATCGACTGGCGGCCTCCAATCTTTGTAGCTGATCTAGGATCCTTGAGCGGTTGCAACAGTTGAAAAATTCTTCAGCCAACGATAACAACCAACTATTTCTTCCGCTAAACAATAACAGCAGCTCACTCAGGATTAGACAACAACAGTTAATTATTTCTTCAGAGCAGCTACCAAAAAAACAACATAACACCCAGTCCGTTCATATTCACATCAGCTTAAAATTGTACTCCTTTTTATTTTTAATATATAGGATGTTGTCAACTGACGCTTTATCTTATTAAAAAAATTATATAACTATAATTTATTTTGTTGTAACTTGATTTATCATTAAAGATTTTTTAATTATGACTTGTATTTTTTAAGTGTATAAAAATTTTGAATAAAACGAAAAAAGTCAACGGTGGTGTATATTAAAGACGGATGTAGTAACAAATACTGCTTGACATAAGAGATGAGTCAAACCATGAAGTGGGATCGTGTCTGCTCTCATGCTCGTATTGTCATTGGATCTTCTATAAGAACCATGCTTGGATGGTCAAGGAAACACGACCAACTGAATAAATTCAGATGAACTTTAATAAGCTTTAGCCTGTAAAGACCGATGCTGTGATATAATTCATCTTTAGCGTTATGGCGATTTCAGACAGCTCTGAAGCATGACGGGCAGTATTTTGCTATCAGGGGCTTATGAATTATGATGATAAGTTGTCAGCATTAAGCAATATACGCACCACTTCTATTGCTGAAAAGTGTAAACCCAATATCAGGTGTGTAGGCTTCTGCAAGAAACTTAAACCTATTGTGTTGAGCTGGATGATCCGGGCAATTTCCTGATGCCAGACCTCTGCAGAACTTGTCTCGCCTCCAGAGCATCAACCCATTTGCCAGCAGCAGCATAAATGTCAGAAATCAAAACATGGCAACCAGATTGCTGGGCATTGAGGCCAAGGATCTCACTCTGGACTCTTTCAGCCACATCAAATCTCTTGTGCATTCGACAGGCACCTAGCAGCGCGCCCAAAACCATGACATCAGGTGCCATCGGCATGCTCCGGATCAGCTCCTCTGCCTCTTCGAGAAGCCCTGCCCGGCCTAACATGTCAACCATGCAACCATAGTGCTTCACCTCCGGCTGCACTCCGCAGGTAGACGCCATGCTCTGGAAGCACCGTCGACCTTCGTCCACCAGCCCACCATGGGCACAAGCTGTGAGCACACCAACAAACGTTATGTCATTCGGCTTTTGACCCGTTCTCTTCATTTGTTCGAATGCATCTATGGAATCCTGAGCATCGCCGTTTACTGCCAACCCGGTGATGAGCGCGTTCCAGGCCGAGACGTTCTTTTGGTCCAGGGAGTGGAAAATTTTGACAGTCATGTCGGTTCTCCCGCACTTGGCATACATGTCAATAAGAGCAGCACCAAGATTGTACTCAGTGTAAAGCACCATTTTGTGTTTGTCGATGAAGGCGTGGACCCATCTTCCTTCTTCCAGTGCTGTTAAATTTGCACATGCTGAGAGCACACTCACCATGGTCACCTCATTCGGCCGCATGGCTCTCGGTCTGCATTGCACGGAACAACTCAAGGGTTTCCTCATAGCGTCCAGCCTGAGCATACCCTGAAATCATGCATGTCCAGGAAACCACATCCTTCTCTGGCATGACACCGAACAGCTCCCTTGCACCATCCATATCGCCATTCACCGCATAACCCCGGACCATTGCATTCCACGACACCAGATTCCTGACCGGCATCTCATCAAACATCTTCCTTGCTAGCGGCAGCAGTCCATGACGCGCGAATCCTGTCACCATGGAGTTCCAAGTCACAACATTCCTCCCAATAGCTGGCATCCGA
The DNA here is from genome assembly GCA_008326285.1 of Oryza officinalis. Lineage (NCBI taxonomy): Eukaryota > Viridiplantae > Streptophyta > Magnoliopsida > Poales > Poaceae > Oryza > Oryza officinalis. The sequence continues at coordinate 34,871,275 of BDMV01000008.1, read as the reverse complement.
TCGAACATCTCCCTTGCCATATCCAGCTCCCCGGCCCCGGCATAGCCCCCCACCAAGGTGCTCCAGGACACCCCATTCCTCTGAGGCATTTCGTCGAACATCCTCTTGGCATTCTCCATCTCCCCGCACTTCACGTAGCCACCGATCACCGTGTTCCACGAGACCACATCCGCCACACCGGCGCACGACCCGAACACCTCCCGCATCGACGCCGCGTCCCGGAGCACGGCGTACATCGCGAGGAGCGCGTTGACGACGAAGACATCCGCCAAGAACCCGCGCCGGACGGCCTGCGCGTGCACCTGCGCGCCCGTGCGAGGGAAGGCCGGGAGCTTACCCGCCGAACCGAGGAGGGGAGGCAAGGTGAGCCTGTCAGGGAGGAGCCCGCATCGAAGGAGGGAGGAGAAGGCGGCGAAAGAGAGGCGCGGGGACGCGGAGGAGGCGGAGGCGCGGATGAGGATGTTGTGAAGGAAGGTGGCGGAGAAGGAGGGGAAGAGCGGGAAGTAGACACCGCACAGGGCGGCGGCGAGGTGGGGGTGGGAAGGGAGGAGCGGGACGATGCGGCGGAGGTGGGCGGAGCTGCGGCGGAGGTCGCCGGAGACGACGAGGCGGCCGAGGAGGAGCGGGCGGAGGTGAGGCGGCGCCATTTTTTTTTCTTTTCGCCGCGTGGAGGGGAGAAGGCTTATTCGAATATTTTGAAAGCTTGTGATTAACTTGAGCCGTTGGATGCGCATCGGATGGCTGAGATCAGAGATGGCTAGGGGGAAAAAACGCTTATCACTAGCTACTGGTTTCTCTATACTACTGCTCTCTCCTCTGGCTGTCACACTCACTGTAAGAGGAAAATTTTACACATTTTTTGTGCATAATTTTCATTAGTACTCCCTCCATTTCATTCCATTTCATCTTATAAGTCATTTAACTTTTTTCATAATCAAAGTTTATTAAGTTTGACAAAGTTTATAGAAAAATTTAGCAACATCTAAAATATTAAATTAGTTTCATTAAATTTAACATTGAATATATTTTGATAATATGTTTGTTTTGTGTTAAAAATACTACTATATTTTTTTATATATTTGGTCAAACTTAAAAATTTTGATTTAAAAAAAGTCAAACGACTTAAAATATGAAACGGAGAAAGTACATTGCAAGTCACAGCAGTATTTTTTTAAAAAAAAAATTAACACAATGTATACATCTAAGTAAACTGCAGCTCATCTGGAAGAGGAGGTATTCAGGGAGGGATGTGTATGATGGAAAGCAGAGAATCTGAATGCTTTGCACTAGAGATTCATGTAATTTTGTCTACTTGTCAAATTTAATAGTGAATGTCCATCCACCTGACTTCGAACTAGAAAACAAAACAAAAGAGAACATTTATTTACTATGTTAGATGGATGTTCATAAGCCATGCCCCAATTTCTATGTTCAGCTATCCTTGTTCTCAGCTGCCAATCTTCAAAGCTTGATTGCCTTTGATTTTTACATTTGACACGCTAGTCAGTGCGCCCAGAGGCTCTGAATCCACCATAGTTGATTTCTTGACAGGATCAACAAGGTCAAGCCTCTTCTGCAGCTTCCTCCTTTTGTATGTGAAAGGGTACCTATGACCTTCTTCAACCTCTGTAACTGATTGAATGGCAGGAGTCTTCAGCTTCAATCCTTCTGGGTATCTACGCATTGTTTCGGACAGCTCCAATAGGTGTTTGTAAGGACCAGGGGTGTCTGTACCAAGGGTCAACACCTGAGAAATACTTTCAGCAGTTTTCAGATCATGCATTATGTATCCATTTGTTTGATGACAATCAGTAATTCTTGTAAATGGATCAGGAGAACTTTCAGGAATTATGGCATTTTGCTGACCAAAGTTCTTCAAAAGGTTCTTCTCGTGGGGGGGTTCTGTAGTACCAAATGCTTCATTGCAATATTTCGGACTATGTTTAGTTGTTGACTGATGGAAGGAATTCGGCATTCGAGAATACTGACCTCTTTTAAGCTCCTCTGGAACCATAATTTGGACTCCAAATGGACTTTCAACTGAGTGAGGGTAAGTATCAAGTGTGCCTTCTCTTTGGTAGGGACGCGCATGTAGATTTCCCAAAGTACTCTTGCTTGTGTTTATGTGGTAGTAATAAGCTGAATTCATCGCAAAACCATGAACATCCAGTGCAGAAGCGCAAGGTAAGCTGGAGACCTGTATTCCCAGTTGGTCGGCTAGCATCGGTTCTGGTGTACGATGCATTCCTTCATTGTGATCAATGAGGGAAGCACAATCAGTCTTTATTTTGAGCACACCTTTGGGCAGTCTAATACATGTAGTAAGCTCACCAGGAACATGAAAGACGCGACTCTTCAATGAGCTCGTTTCCATCGATTTGTCTCTGTAGACTATTCCCTTGCGCTTGGCTGAACAATGAGTGGTTACTGTCCCATCCATACGTTTGGCTCGCTTCAAAGGTGGAAGGGTTGCATCTTTAACCTCATTGGTAATTGATAGACTTCTATTGAAAGGAGAACTGTTTATGTCAACACCTGTGAAGGGATCTTCATGTCTTCTGTCATTCCAACTGTTAACCTTACCCTGAAGACCAGTACTCACCCCACACCGTCCTTCTACCTTGTCCATGGATGCAAACTTCAAAATCATGCCATCATGATATGACTTCAGAAAATGGTAATATTTTCGTCTTTCAAGGATCATCAGTAATTCTCTAGCCTGGGAAACTTCTGGAGAATAAAACCCACCATTCAATCTGTGGAAGAAGCTCTTCACTGGACTCCCAAAGAACAGATCACTGCCACTAAACAGCTCCTTCATTGTTAAAAAGAAATCATGTTGGTCCATGTCTGGGAGATGGGCTGCTAGACGGAATCTATCATCTTCTGTTAGACATGAGTTCCATGTCTCCAAAGAAAGAACATCATTCAATTCAGGCAAATCATAAAGCCCATAAGGGACACTACAGATCTGACCTCTAGACTTTGCAAGTTCACAATTGACCTCTTCATGTTCATAGTCATCGGATTCATGAATAGGAAAGCTCTGAAGCAGCATTTTCTCCTCTTGTGTAATGTCCTCGTCTCCACAGCTGTAAGCCCGCTCTGCTGTAGGCACACAACTTGCTACCTTCACAATGCCCATTGATCAAAGGAAGAGGTGCAATGCTCAAATTGGTATCAGAGATAATCATAGAGACGACAGTCAACAGTGTGTCCAGCACAATACCATACTATCTGATGGAAGATCCCTGGCAAGGAAAAATAAAGAAAGAAGAAAACAAGGAATATCAGCATCACAATCCATCAATAATTCAAATTGACCAGATCTCATGGCCTCATACACCAAGTAGGCCGGAAGAAAATGCATTGTGGAGCCAAGCCTAAATAATTGCTGGAAATAGCATGTTATACTGGCATTTATTTGTTTAAAAATTTGGGTGTCATCTCAATTTCCATTTAGCAGCGGAGAGATATATTGGTTGTTGGTAAACACTATCTATGCTATAACTTATAACTGGGAGGCAGCATTGTCTTGTCTACTAACCAAATTGATCACACAGAAATGGTTCCGCTCGCGAATAGAACCACCATATAGACATCATGTATGAGACAAGCTAAAACTGCTAGGCATTCTGAAAGCAAGGGTTTTTCAACAGTACTAAAACATAACGCAAATTTTCAACAATTCTCACGATCACGGATCACCATGAAAACTCGCCCATTTCTTATCCAGGAGCGCCTACGCCGCGAGAATCACACACCTATTCGCGCCAATTTCACGCCAAACCAAACAAAAAAATAGCTCAAAATCCCTATAAAAACCACACCATCCCACCGAATCGGGGGCATCACGATTCACCGAACGGCACGCGGCGGGGCCAAGCACGAGGTAAGCCACGGGTACCACCACCAAACATACATTTACCCAACCAATCCGCAAGCCCTCGGCGCTGACCCAACCCTACCCACCCACCCACCCACCGATCGATCCGTCGATCGATCGTCCCACGGAGCGGAATTTAGGCGGGGGAGGAAAGAAAGGGGACCACTCACTGGCGGCGGCGGCGGGGGATCGGCGGCGAGGAGGAGGAGGAGGAGGGGGGAAAGGCGAGGAGGAAGGGGAGGAATTTGTCGGGGGGACGCACCGACGCGTGCGTCGTGGTGGTGGTGGTGTTGCGGCTACTGTACTGTGCCGGGGCGCTGTGGTTTTGCTTCCATTTTGGCTGCGACTGCGAGTCTTTCTTGCCATCTCAAGCAGCGGAGAACACGCGGGCGACACGAGCAGGAAAAGGCGCCTCTTTTGCTCAGTCCTCACCGTCTTTTTTTGCTCGGTGCTCGCTAGTCAAAGTTACGGCCGTTCCAATCCCCCCCCCCCCTCTCTCTCTCTTCTTCTCTCCTGGTTCTTTTGTTCGAAGCTCGTCCAGGGTTTATCGTTCTGTTCTAGAAATAAAAAACCGTTCTTATCCGGTTTATGAAAAACCGATAAAAACTAACGACTTTCGGTCAACACCGAGTTAAAATTATTGATCAATTTTCACAAACCGGTCACGGCGATTTACTGATCAGTAACCCTGATCTGGTCAATCATGGTTCTTTTTTCTTGGTTCACCTCTTAATACTTGTTTTGAAAAATACGAGCACCTATATTAAATGTAGGACTTAGGCTTAGATAGTGTTGACGAAAAATCCGCGTCGGTCGATGGTGCCAAATCTATGTTGACGTTGTCAACAGGCTACACGCCGACCACGATATTTGTAGATTATGGGGATCGTTGGAACTAGGGTATATGCGAGATTGAGATAAAAGAGACGAGAGACAGAGATTTTTATACATGTTCGGACCTCTTAATTGACAGGTAATAGCCCTATTCCTGTTGGCCAAAGCCGGTGTTATCTTTATATATCAATATCACACGAGTATAATATTTGGGATGATCTAATCTAGTCGACGTCGACTTGGTGACATGAAGCTCACACGTAGTCGATGACTAGTGTGGTCTTCTTCCTCAAATATGAACTCGGCGAGATTGAAGGTAGCGCTAGATCCCTCATGTCGGTGATACGGGCCTGGGGGTATCGAGACTAAAGGGACGGGCGGCCCCGTGCGCCCACGTGACACGTCCCTCGGAGGGGTCGGGCCCGGGGGTGACGTGGCGGCTGCCCTCCCTGTTTCCCCCGAGGGTCGGGCTGTCCCCAGACCTTCCCCGAGGCCTGGATCGCCCCGACCCCCTCGGCGTTGGTGCCGCGTGTGCAAGGATAGGTGAACGTGGCAGAGCTCACCTAACCGCATTAATGGTGGCTCAGGCAAACACACCACGCTGTATTTAATGCGGTGTGGTGCGTGCGTAGCCGGTCCACGACCGGTCACGATGATGGACCGGTCGTAGACCGGTCAGATCACGGGTAGGATGGCGGCAGGGTACCTGCACGCTACCTGCGCGTCAGGCAGCGTGCGACACGCCTTGCCTCGTCCCATCAGAATGACGAGAGCTTTTTGCCTCTCGTCCCTCAGCCGAAGTTGGTATGCCAGCTTCGGTCAGATAGTTTCCGTTTCCCGATGCGAACGGAACACGGAAGTCTCCTTCCATTTAATGGAGCTTGACACGGGCGTCCCCGGGCGTCAGCCGCCTGACCGAGCAAAGGCCCTGCTGCAGCGTCTGTGCGAGTGGCTTCCGAGTCAAGCAACAAGACTGTCATTAAATGTAAAAGAATGTTTTCCTTCTACCTTAGGCAGCTTGTGGCTCATGTGGTAGCCCATTGACATATAAAAGGAGGCCCAGGCCTGAGTAGGAGGAGGAGGACGAACAGATTGAGAGAAGAGGGAGGGAGAGCAAACACTTGTATTCTCTGATTTCCCAGTCTCAGATCCACCACGCACAGGAGTAGGGTGTTACGCTTCTCAGCGGCCCGAACCTGTATAATCGCTTGTGTCTCTATCTCTTTCTCTCTCCCGGGTGCGATCCGGAGAGGAAGGATTTCACCCTACGCCCCTGGCCGAACCGAAAAGGGAGGCCCTCTCTATCCCCCATTGAGGAGCTAACCCTCCGTCACCTCATGTCGGTCTTTTTGGCTTGTATTCTGACTTGACGTCTGTTGACCTTTGTTTATGTGTCCCCTCTTCTTCTATGGGGTCTTATATTTATACCCTCGGATGTCTCCTTGTCTAAGTAGAATTAGGAAGACAAGTATGCATATGGTCTGAGTAATCCTTGTAGTGTTCGAGTAGAACTTCGCTTCTCATTCCTTATCCGGAACACCTTCTATTCTGGGAAGATAATTCCCTTTTTTTATTCGTCATATTTCCTTAACCAAAGGATATCTTCTTGTATACTATTAGGTATATGGTATTTCTGTATACCATGACCCCATGTAAATGAGGTATGCCTTATTGATAACACTGACAGACACGAACTATGTCGATAAACACAATAGCCTGGGAGATCTGCTTAGCTTCAGTGCAGGTTCTAAAATATTAATGAGATGCAGGCGTGCCAGTCAGTTTGATCCTGCAACTGACAAGATGCATAAATATGTTGATGACCAAAAAGTCGATCAGCCAATAAGCCGTTGTGAAGATATTAGCTGATGTCGATAGAGTTTTAACCAATCGGCTATATGTTCGATATAAATTCTGACACTTGGATAAATAATGATATAAAGATAATCAACTGATGATAATATAATAATATAATAAACTAATCGGCCGATATAAATGTGACAAAGTAGATACCCAATGAACCGGTCAGCCGATATAGATATAATGAAGCAAATATCCAACAAAACAATCGGCTGATATTGATATAGAATATTAGATGTAGACTCTATGGTTAAAACATATATCGGCTGAAAGTCCGATGTTATTAAATTCAAATGATTAAGTAATAAATGAAACCTTTGCTGCAATTGGCTAAAACCAACTTGTATATAATTTTTATAAGCCGATGCAACATTTAGATAACTCATCGGCTGAAACCCCGATGAAACAATGATTGATGCCTACTGACTTAAACACATCTAACTTACAACCACAACCACATAGGTCGAACTCAATCGATGCAGCATAAGGTTGATAATTGCCTGATAGATTTAAGCAAGACGATATGATACCGATCAAAGTAGTCATGCATTATATTCAATTAAGACAGTAAAACCATCGAAGAGAAATTAACACATCAAATAAGATCGGCTAACACTCCGATAAAACATTAGCATGAACATATCGACTTAACAAGATTTAGATTATCAACAACAATATAGTAGGTCGAACATAACTGATGAAACACGAGATTGTATATAATAATCTAATACTCAGTGAGCCGATAAATCTGTATAATGTGATAGATATAACGAATCTATCTAAAACAACATTGTGATTGTAGAGATATATTAACTAAGCCAAAAGATCAGACCTAACCGAGACTGACGAAGGGTTAGCTCCTCAACGGGGGACAAAGAGGGCCCCCCCTTTGCCAGTTCGGCCGGGGGCGCGGGGTGAAATCCGTCACTCCAAAGACAGGGACACAAGCGTTTATACAGGTTCGAGCTGCTGGACAGTGTAACACCCTACTCCTGTGTGTGGAATATGAGATAGGAAAATCGGGCAGTACAAGTGCTTGCTCTCCCTTTCTCCTTTATCTCTGTTCGTCCTCTTCCTCCTACTCAGCCTGGGTCTCCTTTTATATGTCAAGGGGCTACCACATGGGCCACAAGCTGCCTAAGGTAGAAGAAAAACATTCTTTTACATTTAATGACAGTCTTATTGCTTGACTCGAAAGCCACTCGCACAGACGTTGCAGCAGGGCCTTTGCTCGGTCAGGCGGCTGACGCCCGGGGACGCCCGTGTCAAGCTCCATTAAATGGAAGAAGACTTCCGTGTTCCGTTCGCATCGGGAAACGGAAACTATCTGACCGGAGCTAGCATACCAACTCCGGCTAAGGGACGAGAGGCAAAAAGCTCTCATCATTCTGATGGGACGGGGCAAGGCGTGTGTCACGCCCCAAACTGGCCCCGGGCGGAGACCAGGGTGGAGCGGTCCAGATTGACCTGTATGCCCGTACCAGTCCCAGGAAATAGCGCTGGTACAACAGGAAGACAGAATATCACAACAACAGCGGTCTCTTTATTTAAGAGTAGGATTACAACCAAGGTTGGAACTGCGGACAGAACCCGAGTTCACAACAGCATTACAAAAAGGCGGAAGCGGAAAGCGGCGACTGGTCCTAAGCCACAAGCAAAGCCTTGGGGAAGGCCGAAACCCTACTACTGCTCGAAGTCGGCTTGCTCCTGGAAGAACTCTTCATCAGCAGGGTCCACCTCTTCATCTTCGAGAACTGGGGGGGGTTTAATTATATAGAGCAAGGGTGAGTACGGGAGTACTCAGCAAGTCAGGGGAATTAAGTGTTTAATGCAAGCTTTAAGGGAAAGCCAGTTATTTTTCACAATTGATTTTAGTTCAAAACTTTAGAAACATCTAGGTGAGTGCTTCTCAACGACACGGGTGAGAAAGTGCGTCTCAGCCGGCCGGAGCAGTGAGAATGTATCGATTGATTCTTGTCGGCACGAGAGGCTCCCTGCCAATCGTTCACCGGCTCCGGCTGCTCCAACAGCCACAACTCACACACGCCGGTACGAGAGGCTCCCTGCCAATCGTCACCGACTCCGGCTGCTTCAACAGCCACAAGTCAACACATCGGTACGAGAGGCTCCCTGCCAATCGTCACCGACTCCGGCTGCTTCAACAGCCTTAAACCAAGCACAGAACGGAAAACCTCACACCAACAGCAGTTCACAAGGTGTTCAATAAAACTACGCTAAGGAATCACCTCACATCCGCCCATAACCGTGGGCACGGCTGTTCGAACAGTTGTTAACCTCTGCAGAGGGGGTACACTTTACCCACACGACGTTACTAACCCCGAATCACCCAGCCCGTGACCCTCGGTCACGTCTGGCGACCTTGAGGCTTTCACGACAAGGCATTTCGAAAGCCGACTCAGGGTCATCTTATGCCAACGGGAGGGGTCCCACGGACCAACACCAGGTTAGGTCCCAGACCATACTGTGCCAGGAAGCCCAGGGGTCCTCCCCGACACCACCCCGGCGAATCCACTTGTCCCTTGGCATCAAGATTTCCCTGGCCTAGCTAGTTACTCAGCCAGGGGCGTCCCATATCACCCATGTGGTCGTACTTGACATATGCTTGGATGTAATTCCCAAGGAATCGGTCCTTAGAGCGAGAACGAGCAGACCGTACCTCCAGTACGTCTCCCGTACCGCGAGTTTTAGAAACTCACTTTAGTTTTCAAGACACCGACCCAAGTGTCGGGTTTTCCAAGCATTTTGTAAACTCAAGTTTTACCCAGGTGATCAATTTTAAAGTTTGAGGGGAGTCCCGATATTCGTACACGAGGTACGGATACCGAGGCATCACCTGAGGGGTGACAAGGGTGTTAGGGTATCCAAATATCAAGGAAGGTGAATGCAGCAAATGGGTAGGGCCTGCCGGTTGTATTGCAAACCGAGGCCGAGTGCCAAGTGTAACCTAAACATGCATAGTTTGTGAAATTAAAATACTTAATTTAAATTATAGGTTCAATTGATCAAAGGTGACTTGCCTTGCTCGAGATCTTGAGCTTCTTCCTCGAAATCCGCGCACTGCGGGTCTTCGGGCTCCGAGACTACACGCGAAACGAGACGACTCAACAAAGCGGTAAAAAGAAGCCCTATTAAAGACCACTAAGCGTGCCATTAGGTAGATCTCGATTTTTGAGAAATTTTGGAAGTGGAACGGAGTCAATCGGACGATCGGTTGAAAAGATATGAATTTCCGAAGGTTAAAGGATTTTCTGGAATAAAGAAAAGGAATTAATAATTAATTTATAATTCCCTGGAAAAGAAAAGAAGGAGGGGCTGAAATTGGACTTTATTTTGGGCGGCTAAGGGCAGCCCAAAAGAATAGAACGGGCGCGGCAGAATTAATTGGGCCGGCGGCCCGAAGGGAATCGGCCTAGGCCGAGCAAGGGAGGCCGTTGGGCCAAGAGGACCGATGGACCGGCCGATGGCCCAAAAGAGTTGGCCCACAGCCGATCGGTGCGCGGGGGTTGGCCGGTGGGCCTAGCGGCCGATGGGCCGGAGGCCGAGCGGCGCTCACGGGCCGAGCGGACCGGCGCTCATGGGCGCGGCCCAAGCCGAGTGACACGGCCTGGTCCGTGCGGTGCGCGGCCTGGTCCGGTCAACGAGGCCGACGGACCGGACCGAGGGACTCAGGCCGATGGCCCAAGGGGGAGGAGGCCGAGTGGCCGATGCGGGAGCGAGGCCGAGCGGCCGAAAAGGGGAAAGAGGCCGAGGCCGGCTTGGCGGCGCGGACCGGCCGATGAAGGGGGTTTGACCGGTCTCCGTGGGGCCGGGGCGGGCGGACGTGGCATCCACGTCGGCACGCGCGGGGGAGAAAAGGGGAGGAGCTCGCCCCGGAGAGGGCGGCTCGCGGGCGGTCGGCGGTGTGCTCCGGCGAGGGCGGCAAGCCGGAGGGGGGTGGACGGCGTCGGGAGGCGCCGGTGAAGAGAGAGAGGAGAGGGAGAACGAGCCCTCGGCTCGGATCGGAGCGGGGCACGACGGCGGCGGTTTGAGGCGGCGGCCAAGCCGACGGGGAGAAAAGAAAAGGAAGGGGGCAACGGCGCCGGGGCGGAGAGAAGGCGACGGCGGCCACGGCGGTGGCCGGAGGGGGGGTCCTACGGTTGGCTAGCGGCCTAAACCGACGAAGGTGGGGGAGATTGAGGGGGAGAGGGGAGGAGGTTTACCGCGGCGGGGCGGCAAGCCGGGATGGAGGCCGACGGCGCGGGCGCGGGCGCGGCACGGCTCCGGGCCGGGGAAGAGGGCGGCGGAGATGGCGCCCGGAGCTCCTTCGGGCGCCCTCGGCTGCGGCGGCGGCGGACGGCACGGACGGCGGCGGCAGCGAGGCGGAGTGGAGCGGGCTCGGGTGGAAGCGGCAATGGCGGCCCGGCGGAGGGGGGGTTTTTGTAGGGGGGAGTTAGGTCGGTTTTGGAGGGGGGGAAGTCGGTTTGGCGCGGCGAGGGGACCGCGCGGGCGCTCCCCGCGCTAGCAGCCAAGCGCGGCAGCGGGTGACGTCGGCGGCGGTCGGCGGCCGAGAGAGAAGAAAAAAAAGAGGAAAAGAGGAGGGAGGAAAGGGGAGCCGGTCCCTTGCCGAGAAGGGAAAGGGCACGGAGAAAGAGAGAGGACGCGGCTCTCCGAGGCGGCACGCGCGCGCAGAGGCGGCGGGGCCGGGCGGACCAGCGGCGGTCTGCGGCGACGGAACGGCGCCGGCGGGATCCGTTGGGGAGAAGAGAGAGAGAGAAAGAAGGACGGCGCGGCTGGGGGCGACGCGGCTCGGGCGCGTGCGGGCCGAGCGGCCTGGCGCGGCCCAGCGGGGGAAGAAGGCGGCCGGGCAGGCGGCTGGGCCGAGACGGCCCAAGAAGGAGAGAGAGCTGGGCCGGGGGCTGCCCAGGAAAAGAAGGGGAGAGAGGGAGCGGTCGAGAGGGGCTGGGCCAGGGGGGCGGCCCAGGGAAGGAAGAGGGAAATAGGCCGGGAAGAATCCGGCCCGAGGGCAGGGGGGTAAACCAGACTTTTTCTGAGGGTTTGGTTTTGGGAGGATTAGGGCTCGGATTTGGAATCCGATTTCGCGGTTTTCTCCGGGATTGAAGTGAGAGGGGAGACACGAGACCTTGGCACACAACAAGACTCAACCGAAGAGCAAATTTTCGCAATTAGGGTTTTTAGCAGATTAGTTTTCCCGCTAACGCCGCGACAAAACGGGCGTTACAGCGTGCCGCACGCCGCCTGACGCGCGGGTTACGTGCAGGTACCCTGCCACCGTCTCACCCGTGATCTGGCCGGTCTACGACCGATCATTCATCGTGACCGGTCGTAGACTGGCCACGCACGTGCAACACCGCATTAAATGCAGCGTGGTGTGTTCGCCTGAGCCGCCATTAATGCGGTTAGGTGAGCTTTGCCACGCTCACCTATCCTCGCACACGCGGCACCAGCGCCAAGGGGGTCGGGGCGATCCAGGCCTCAGGGAAGGTTTAGGGGCAGCCCGACCTTCGGGGGAAACAGGGAGGGCAGCCGCCACGTCACTCCCGGGCCCGACCCCTTCGGGGGACGTGCCACATGGGCGCACGGGGCCGCCCATCCCTTTAGTCTCGATACTCCCAGGCCTGTATCACCGACAGTAGCCCCGGTGTCATGCCTGGTCGGGCCTTCCCAAGGGGCGCCCAGGTTTGACGCCACCCCTCGGGTCTCGTGACACGTGGGCCCGGGTCCCTGGAGCAAAAACCCCAACGGTTGCGGTCCCACGCACAGCAGGGAGCCGCCACTCGGCAATAATGGGCAGTGACCTCGTAACCGCCGCATTACTCGGGGCAGCGTGCAGACCGGGGCACGTCGGTCTGTTTTGCCGGGAGCGTAATGATAGCGCCTTTCATGGTAACCGCGCACAATTAATACGAACACGATCTGCCCCACCTCGACCGCAACAGCCGCACGACCGGCACGTGCGCTGGAACCGGACGAGTGGGGTAAGTGGAGGAGTGGACACGAAAAACGAGGGGGCGAGTTAGTGGGCACGGGAAACGAGGAACCGAGCGCAACGGGGGCAAGGGTATAAAGGGCGCCGAGGAAGGGATTCGCTTCCTTCCTCTCGCTACTTTTTCCTTTCTTCAGCCAACTGCGCCCTAGTTCTCTCGTTTCCCTTGCTTCCTTCTCGCCACTCGCACTCGCTTTTCGTGTTCCCCCTCCGCCGATGACATGATGCGAAGCTCCGTGCCGCTGGACGGTAGTGTATTGCCGCCCTCTCGCATTACGAGCAAGAGGCAAGCCGGGCTGCCATGCCGGTTCATGCCGGCGTCGACCAACCGGTTGGTGGTCATGTTGGGTGAGGGGCGCCCGGCGCCGCGCTACACGGAGCGGTCGGTGTTTTTCCTCTCTTTTGCCATGGCGGGGCTGATCCCGCCGTTCTCCACGTTCTTCATGGACGTCCTGGAGTTCTACGGGCTCCAAATGGCGCACCTCACCCCTAACGCCGTCATGACGCTGGCCATCTTCGTGCACTTGTGCGCAGTGGCGGATCCAGAAATGGACTATGGGGGGGCTAAATAACAGAGGTCAAAAAAATTTTGCTCTCTGTACATGGTACTCTAATATATATATATAGCTAAGACTGATATTGATTCAAAGTGCTCAAATATACATATATAAAATGATAAGGATCGAAAAGTACCAATTACAAAGAGCCTTCCATAATAAAAAAAATCCATCTTGTGTCTTCACGAATTCCCACCACTTGAACCACCACGCTCAATGCTACATAATTTTTAAAATGTCATAATTCTTCATATATCAAGATAGCATTATAAAATGAAATGTACTAAACAATACGCACCTCGGGCCCTCGCGTGGCAAATTTATCTTGCGGTTTCTTATGCCTTGAAAGCGCTTCAAAAATTTTTCATCTTCAATGGATGCAAACAAATCCCTCTCAATATAGCATATCATGCTATTATTCATCCAATCATCGTTCATTTTATTCCTCCGTTCAGTCTTGATAATGTTCATACCGGAGAAGGCTCTTTCAACTATTGCCGTTGCTACCGGCAAAATCAATGCAAGTTCAATGAGACGATACACCAAAGGAAAATTTATATGTCTATCACTTTGAACCATCTTCTCAGCAAGGTCACCAAGATCAGTACAAGTGCCAAAATCTATATCATTTTTTACTTCATCAATGAATACAAGAAGGTCACTCCTCTTTCAAGGAGGAGGTGAGGCCGCAACCGGCGGGGAGACGTCAGATGACCGGCGGCCCGGCGACCGGCGGTGTCGCGGCTTCGCGACTCGATCTCATGATCGTGGTAGGTGGGGAGGGAGTCAACGAGTCGGATACAAGGCATGATCGTGAAGTTAATACGAGCAGGAGGCGAAGCGTTCCGGCGGCTGCTGAATTGATGCGGGCAACGATCGGCCAGGGCTGAGAAAAAGACTAGATGGGATGTATTCCTCTCAGGGGGGCTATTGGGCTTCCAAGGCTTTTTACTTCATTTTTTTGAAACTTACTCCCCTTGCTATTGGGCCTCGCCCCGGGCTGTAGCCCAGGTAGCACGGGCCATGAATCCGCCCCTGCTTGTGCGAGATGTTCATCGGGGTGCGCCCATCCCTCCGGTTGTTCCGGTGGTTCTTCACCGTGCAGCCGGTATCACCACCGACGGAGGTTGGTGGCTGCTACTTCCAGCCGTGGGGGCAGGTGACGAACCGCTATATCCCCTGCGTCCTGCACAACAAATGGGACGACTGGAAAAGCGATTGGTTCTACACCGCCCTCCCCGACGAAGCGCACCTCTGACTCCCGAGCCGACCGCCGGTGCAAGCGCCGAGCTGGCAGGCAACGGTAGAGCTGGGGGACGCCTACGACGCCGTCCTGGACTACCTAGCCGGGTTGCGAACCCAGGGGCTCAAGGACGCCATGGTGTTCGATGACTACCTCCGCCGCCGGATCGCGCCCCTCCGGCGACACGCCTGAGGCACTTGGGAGTACACCGGCCCCGAGGACCTCCTGAGGACCCACCAGGGGCGCAAGTGGGATTGGGATCCCAAGGACCTCAGGATGGTGGTCTAATGAGTGCTAAACCTTAGCGCCGTGGAGTCGTCCCTCATCCCTCAAGGGATCCTCCCCCTCTGCAGCGACCCGGAGCTCGCCAATATCCTGGCCATCATGCAGGCGGTCGATGCCTCGGGGGTTCGGGCCCACCGTGGCAACGACGGCGCAGGCGGAAGCCGCGGAAGAGGAGAGCGATCTTCCCCAGAGGGGGCCACGCAGTGGGGCCCCACGGCAGGGGTTCGAGGGGCAGCTGCCCTACCGACGCCAAGGGGAAGAGGAAGCAAAGGGAGACCCCTCCTCCGTCTCCTCCCCACGGGGGCGGGACGGAGCACGCCGGCAGTAGGCGCCCGACGAGCGCCACACCGACGTCCATGCCCGAGGGGGAAAGAAAGAAGAAGCGGCTCCGCAAGATGAGAGAGACCGAACCGTGCAGGGGAGCCTCATCAAGCCCCCAGAGTGGTCCTTCAACCGCCCACCCCGCAGGTACAATCTCACGCTCGAGATGGCCAATTCTCTACTCTCCCGGCCCCTCATTTTGTTTTTATTTGTTTTTTGGTACCTCAGCGAGATCCCGTCCCACGACGCCCGGGACGGCGACCCCTTCCGCCATTCCAAGGCTGGCCGGCCCACGGGCGACAGGGCCGAAGAGACGACGGCCGAGGAGGCTACCCAGGAGGCGGCCCGGGCACGCCAGGGTGAGGTGGCCGCTCGGGAGGCCGAGGCCGCGCTTGCGCGCAAGGCCGAGGCGGCCGCACGGGCGGCCGAGGCCGCCAGCGCACGGGATGCCAAAGCGGTTGCCCGGGCTGCCGAGTTGGCCGCGCGGGAAGTCGAGACGGCCGCGCGGGAGATCGAGGCGACTGCGGAAGCCACCGGCGACGGCGCGGAGGGGGCGCGCCCGGGGCCCGATGCCTCGGCAAATGCCGAGGAGGAACAGGCCCTGGGAGGAGGCCCCGAGGCCCGCGTGTCAATCGGCGAGCCGAGCCGGACTCCTCCACCGCGGGGGCCGCAGTCCCCCTTCTCCTCCATCACTCCGCTGAGTGCGGAGCCCCTCCTGCAGGCCTTGGCCACGGCCAACAACACGGTGCTGGATGGGCTGAGCGCCCAGATGCAGGCCCTGCAGGGGGAGCGGCCCAAGATCGACGCGGCGTGGGAGCGCGTTGAGGAAGGGCGGCGCTCAGTGGAAGCAATGGTGGAGGCCGGCCACAGGGCGCACGGCCTGCACCTCGCGGAGCTCGAGGCCCGCGGTGAGGCCCTGGCCGAGGTGGCCCGTGAGGTGGAGGAGGAGAGGCAGACGGCCCTCGTCGCCACCGCCGTTATGGACGAGGCGCAGGCCGATTTCCATCTTCAGCACGGGGCCCGGATGGTGGAGCTGGAAGAGCGCACCGGCACACTCGGGAAGCGGGCC
This sequence comes from Oryza officinalis, assembly GCA_008326285.1. Taxonomy (NCBI): domain Eukaryota; kingdom Viridiplantae; phylum Streptophyta; class Magnoliopsida; order Poales; family Poaceae; genus Oryza; species Oryza officinalis. Next base: position 34,855,216 of record BDMV01000008.1, on the reverse strand, counting down.
TCACGCCTGCAGGCAGCGGAGGACGCCGTGCGTCGACGAGCGGAAGCCCTCGACCAATGCACCCGGGCGCTGGAGAAGCGCGCTCGCGCCCTGGGCGCGCGGGAGGCGACGTTGGCGGCGCACGAGGCTGCTACCGCAAAGGTGGAGTCCGCACTCTGCCTCCGTGAAGACGCGGCCACCGAGCGGGGGTGCACCCTTGAGGGGGCCGAAGCCGCAGCACGGCGGCTGGCGGAAGATCTACGCCTCCGCGAGGAGGCGCGGAAGGAGCACGAGCGCCGTCATCTGGAGAGTGCCCGCGCCGAGAGGGCCGTGCTAAATCAGTGCACCTCCGAACTCGAGGCGCGGGCAAAGGAGCTGGATGCGCTGGCGCACAGCGGCGGGGTGGCCGCGGGCCAGGACGACCAAGCCGCCCGCCTCGCGGCCGCCGAGGGCGCCGTCGCCGAGCTGCAGGGCGCCCTGGACTCATCCGCCGGGGAGCTCAAAGCTCTCCAGCTGGCGAACGAGGTTGGGCCCGGCATGCTGCGGGACACCGTCGCCCGTCTTGACCGTGGGGGGCGTCGGGCGGGCATATGGCGCGACCGGCACCCCAAGTACGCCGCCAACCAGGGTGGTCTTGCCCATCGCCTCTCGGAGATGGCCGGGGACCTTGAGAAGCTCCCCAGGGAGATCGAGGAGACGGTGAAGTCCTCCTCGAGGGATCTCGCCCGGGGGGCGGTGGAGCTCGTGCTGGCGAGCTACCAGGCCCGCGACCCCGACTTCTTCCCGTGGGTGGCGTTCAAGGAGTTCCCCCCCGGGACTGAGGCCGGCGCGCGCGCCCAAGTCCGGGAGGCTGCAAGCTCTGCTGGTAGCACGCGGCTCGGCGCACGCCTTTGCTCTTCCAGGTAGTCGAGGTCGTCGAGCCTCTCGTCGCCGCCCGTGGGCTTGGACACCGCGGCGAGGTTGTTCACGCGCTGCTCCATGAAAGCCAGCGTGATCTTGAGGTCGCCATGGACGGTGATGGGGCCGTTGGGGCCCGGCATCTTCATCTGGAGGTAGGCGTAGTGGGTGGCCGCCATGAACTTCACCAACGCGGGCCTTCCCAGAACCGCGTTGTAGGGAAGATTGAGATCCGCCACATCGAAATCCAGCCACTCGGTGCGGAAGTTGGCGGGGCCACCAAAAGTGACTGGAAGGTCGATGTGACCTAATAGCCACGTGTGCTCCGGTGTCACGCCAATGATCGGCCGAGGAAAACACACACGCGCCCCCTACCTGGCGCGCCAGCTGACGGAGGGTTAGCTCCTCAACGGGGGACAGAGAGGGCCCCCCTTGCCAGTTCGGCCGGGGGCGCAGGGTGAAATCCGTCACTCCAGAGATAGGGACACAAGCGTTTATACAGGTTCGGGCCGCTAGAAAGCGTAACATCCTACTCCTGTGTGTGGAATATGAGACTGGAAAATCGGGCAATACAAGTGCTTGCTCTCCCTTTGTCCTTTATCTCTGTTCGTCCTCTTCCTCCTACTCAGGCCTGGGCCTCCTTTTATATGTCAAGGGGCTACCACATGGGCCATAAGCTGCCTAAGGTAGAAGGAAAACATTCTTTTACATTAATGGCAGTCTTGTTGCTTGACTCGGAAGCCACTTGCACAGACGCTGCAGCAGGGCCTTCGCTCGGTCAGGCGGCTGACGCCCGGGGACGCCCGTGTCAAGCTCCATTAAATAGAAGAAGACCTCCGTGTTCCGTTCGCATCGGGAAACAGAAACCATCTGACCAAAGATGGCATACCAAGTCCAGCTGAGGGACGAGAGGCAAAAAGCTCTTATCATTCTGATGAGACGGGGCAAGGCGTGCCGCACGCCGCCTGACAAGCGGGTTACGCGCAGGTACCCTGCCACTGTCTCACCCGTGATCTGGCCGGTCTACGACCGATCATTCATCGTGACCGGTCACAGACTGACAACGCACGCGCCGCGCCGCATTAAATGCAGCGTGGTGCGTTCGCCTAAGCCGCCATTAATACGGTTAGGTGAGCTCTGGCCACGCTCACCTAACCTCGCACACGCGGCACCAGCGCCGAGGGGGTCGGGGTGACCCAGGCCTCAGGGAAGGTCTGGGAGCGGCCCGACCCTCGGGGGAAACAGGGAGGGCAGCCGCCACGTCACTCCCGAGCCCGACCCCTCCGGGGGGACGCGCCACGTGGGCGCACGGGGCCACCCGTCCCTTTAGTCTCAATACCCCCGGGCCCGTATCACCGACAAAGACAGTCCCAACTACACCGATGTGTCTCTAAACACAATGCAATTAAAGGTAGAATCGAGATATCAAGTAGACAAAGATACCGACTGAACTGGAGCAATCCAAGAGATCGAAGCGATACAGTCTTGAACAACATCAATATAGCCGATACAATTGACAAAGCCGGCAGAACTTAAGACTTACCCCTTCGCCGGAGATCGAAGTCGATGTAGCCCCGCGTCAGGTGCCAAATTCCGTCGGTAGTAAGACCCTCGGAAAAGAGGGTGACGATACGCCGATAGTAGTTGTATTGATTGAGAGATAAGTTGTAGGGACTTTGGGTATACATATTTATACCCATAGATCGATAAGAGTCCTAATTGGACACGACACAAATAAAAAGAAAAACATAAAGTTCTCATCGGACATGACACAAACTCTCCTAAATACAAAATTTACCTAATTAATAGATAAACTTAAACCGCTATGCAATAGTCTTCAAGATTTTTTCTTGAACTTGGTCTCTCCTGAATAAATTCTCATCGGCTATTTGAACATTTTTTTAACCGAATTCACTAAAAAATTTTACCAAATTTTGACATTAACATATAAACATGTTCCCCAGTAAAAAAATAATCAGTCGAGCTTTAAATTTTGAGAGTCTGAACTAGTGGTACCAATGTATAATCTGGTTTCACCATGTGCAGCTGTGCCGTGGAACTCATTCTTGTAAGAAATGCATATTTTTGTTTTTCTTGGCCATTCCACGTGATCCCGTGTGTTTGTGATGGTTTTTCTACATCAAGGGTAACCTTTGTTCTGTAACATGTCATGTGTTGGATCGTGGAGAGCAAAATCAATTTACTCTAAGAGCTAATTGAAGCAATCCAAGATAACTTCGTAGCAAAGCAAAGTTATTTAAAAAAGAAATGGAGATAATTTTATAGCAAATAGAAGTTATTTCAAGAGCAAATCTTAGAACTGAGCGTTATTTCTCAATGAAAAACTAAACGCGGAAATATATACTACTAATTCAAGTAAGAGCATGTACAATAACCGACCATAGATCAATCACCTCACCTTTGATGATAAGTTAGAGAACGGAGATTAAGAAAGAGAGTAGGAATTATAAGTCACCAGTTATACACGTGCTCCAAGGGAAAAAAAAAAGCATGCAAGGTAACAATGCAACCTACAGGTAATGCTTTAGAGATAGTAGCTTACTCTTCTCAAGGCCGTACATCCATATGTGTAAAGTGTATATCTGTTCAGGACCTCTAAAATTTAGGCCTCCAAATGTGTAAGTACTTGTACTGATTAGTAATTATTCAATCTAATTAACAGTAAAAAAAAAGAAAACGTATTACATGTATGAAAGCCCAACAAGTTATTCTAGCATCCATAATCTAGTATTAATTTGAAGGCCTAAACAACAGGCTACGTTCTCTCCTTTCCTCGTTTGATCAAACCAACATGCACCGCACACCGCACTGTCTCACCTTCTCGGCTTCTCTGACTCTGTTTTCCTACACCATCATTGCTACGACGTTACCCTTTTTTTTTTCCAAACAACTAACGCTACCTAAGGCTGAACAAGCTCCCAATCACCATCGCACTTGCTAGTTTTTGTTTCTGACTTTGTGCCTATGACTATACGCCGCCGGCCATGACAGTGTGCACCATACACGGTTGCGACTAGCCGTCATTGGTCACCACGACTTTCAAATTCTAAGACCCAATATATACTTTCGCACCGGGGGCCTCTAATTTCTAGTTATGGTCCTGACTCTTCTATTGACCTTGCCCTAACCCAATTCTCCCTTGTTAGAGAGTGGTTTTACATACTTGCCATCTATCCTATTAATGACCACATGTGTTTCCCTATTCACTCATTTCTCTTTCTTCTTTTGTTGCTTGTCCAGCTCTCAAGGCATGATCAATGCCACATAGTTGCCAAGTCAGTCGGGACACACATCTTTTTTTCAGCATGGTGTTTGACATTGGCATAGGCCTTTAGGAGACTGGCAAGAGTATGATGATGGGTAGCAAATGGTGCAAATGCATATTGGGTATCGATTGGGTTGGATAAAAAAGTAAAAGCAAACATTATCGTAAGGCGGTGGGTAACAAATGGTGCAAATGCATGTTGGGCATCGATTGGGTTGGATAAAAAGATAAAGCAAACATTATCATAAGGCGGTTCTTTACTAAAAGTCCACTATAAAATTATCGATCATTAGATCAGGGTATACATGATTTGGATAGTCAAATATGAAGGAAGCAACACATATATACGGGACTGAATGCCTGAATGGGCTAATGCCCAATGGATATATTGGAGTAGATTGGATGCACGGAAGTCGTACATATTGATTTGATACGAAACCTACTTTTATACTAATATTATGTTTTTGTCGAAGCTTGCTAATACATTATGACATAAAACAGTGAAAAAAATTACGTTTCAAATATCATGTCAACGTCTAAAATGAAAGGGCCTTTTCATAACCAAAGAGAGTATCACTTTATTTTCACAAGGTGTTATTTGACTTATATCTAAACAATGAAATTCAAAACTGTATAATCAACCGAACACTCCATGACTGAGCTGCAAAGTGCAAACATCAGTACACATAGGATTGAAGCCGAGCTGATGCAAAAAAGTAGCTATGCGTTGAGAAGTAAGGAGTTCAGCCAGAATGGCTATGCAAATATGTAGTGGGCTGTGAATGGGCTAATGCCCAAATGGACTAGCGTGCACGAGTGGTTTGTGGTTGGTTGCAATCAAGGGGAATGAATGAGATCATTGCTCTGCCAAAAAAAAAGTAAAAGACTTTGAATATCATTTTCTTGAAATATTTAAATTTGATGCACAAAGGTTATACATATTGATTTGACATGAAAGCAGGCTCAATTTAAAACAAATATTGAGCAGATTGTTACTATAAATCATTTATTTTAATTATAGAAATAAATTAAATATTTTAATAAATAAACTTAACAATCAACTTAGAACAAGTTGTCTAGATAATCTAATAGAAGATTTTTTTCTTGAGAAAAAATATTTTTCGAAGCGTGAAGCAAATAATTCGTTTTAACAATATACTCAAGTTGAACTTAGCAATTTCACACTAATATCATGGTTTTGTATTTTGGTTGAAACTTACTAATACACTGCGATACGAAATGGTGATGAAAATATGCTCTCGACATTAAAAGGGCACTTTTTTTGTGATCGGAGAGAGTATCGGCACATTTTTTTGTGACCGGAGAGAGTATCCTTGATTTCAACATGTTATTATTTGAAACAGTTTGAGACCGTGAAATTCAGAACTGTATAAATGGCCAAACACTCCATGATTGAGCTGTAAACATCGCTGAACCTGAACATACAAACACAGCTGATCAGTAAAGCAAATTAAATCTGGTTTGCCGCTCAAGGCTCTGCTCGATGTGAGGTGAGGGGAGTGGTTGAGTTAATTCTTGTCGCCATCAGCTAAAATTCAGCAAGCCAGCGATCTTGGCGGTGGTGACGACTGGCCGGCAAGTTCATCGTCTCATTAACTGCAGACAGGTGAGTTCGGTGCGTCTGGTGGCCTGTGATGAACACTCCTTCTTGGAGACGCCTAACCAGCAGAAAAAAAAAGTATTAGTAACATTATAACCCGTAATGGTTATTATTGATCATAAAATAATTTATAGGTAAAATAAACTATGACGAGAAAACATCAAAACCAACTATAAAACTGAGATCCAAATTTAAATTAAGGCTACGGCTGACAGGCTGAAGACGACGCGATGGGGGTATGAAGTCACTTTTTTCACTGTAATTCTGGCTTGGAAATGCAGCAACGTGTGGCCATGATAAGCTTGTTCTTGGCTGGATCCTGAAGTGTCCACATCTTCTCTATTGTGCAGGGAACAGGGAAGTAGCCAAGGTTGGGTGGTTGATCTGTGCCTGATTTAAGTTAAGTACGCATGTGCTGAATCTCTGGGATTAGGAGGAGCAGAGTTTCAGGATGGACAAAAAAATTCAGATTCAGAAAAAAACACAGTCATTAAGTAGTTGGATTAATTACTCAGTACAGTATTTAATAAACGACCGGTTGCAGACGGCAAGCACCAGAACCCTGGACACAAGGGAAGAAAAGCTGCAAAACTGTACACCCCAGGCAGCAATGACCTGCCATGGATGCAACCATGCAATGCTGATATATGGACTACTCCTATATGCCATTACTGCTCAAGGTGTGGTGCGCCTAATTGTCAGGCCATCTGATGATAGTGAGTTCACGACGAGAGTCTCGTTACAGTGCTTTTGATAGTAGAAAACAATTTGAATCATGGATCTTATTTGATCAAAAAGTTTAGATTTATTTATACTATCATATTAGTTATCGGTAATAGAAATGTGAAGGAGCATTATTGTTAAAAAAAAAGGTACAAAAAGATATAATCTCATTTAGCAGTGACTAATATTTTTCTTCTTTTTTTGCTTTTTTGATAAAATATGAGTGATGTTAGTGCAATAGATGACCACGTATCGATCTAGCCAGAAAAAAAACATAAATAATATAATATAGTTACTCATAATCATTATATTAGTAAATTACTTATTTACCCTTAATACTAGTAGTATACTACCAGTCTCTCGTGGCAATTATTCGAGGGCATTACGAATGAATAAATTGGATGTTACAAAGTTAAAAAAGCTGTACTGAAAAGTATTATATAAGAAATGACGATGAAAAGAAAAACGTATTATATAAGAAATGACGATGAAAAGAAAAAACCATCGGAGAAAATCGTACCATCTAAGAGCTCGGGAAACGTGGACGGGATAATTCATAATCCATCGGCCATACCGAACTTGCTCTTAATTGTACCCCCAATGCCATCAATCCCTGATTGTAGGGGACCTCCTGAACAGATTAATTTGGCCAACATTCATGTGCAAAGATGAGATGGGAAGAGGCCGGTGAGAAATGGACACCGGCAAGGACAATCTGGGACAGCACTGCATCCAATCCATGCAGCTACCTCACCATGATTATGCTCCTTGGAGATCATGTTTTTGCTTCTAGCATACATAGCTCCTGCTCTTTCTTTTTTTCTTTTATTTTCCTGCAACTGCTGCCACATGTGTGTGGCCTCAATGCCTCATCTACTAGCTCAGGTAGATCTGCAGGGATAGAGAGAGATATGGAAAGTTCCATGCTGGAAAACTTGTCATAAGTCCGCACACTGTACAACAGTGGTCGCAAAATATGGTTTGTTTGGAACACGAAAATTTTATGATAATTTTACGGAGGTAAATGCATTTCTATATGTTTAACTTGAAATTACCGTTGTTCCAATTTTCAAATGGAGCCGAAAATGTTTGATGGAGATAATTGAGTGTAACTTTGTGAGTTGGATCTCAACTTAAAATGTCTCCAGTAGAAACTGTGATTTTTCATGTGAACTGTGAAGTTTTGCGGGATCAGAAAAATGTTTATTAAGGATGAGTGGATCTTATTGGCCAACCACAAGATTTCAACTTGTTGTTACTATCGTCGTTATTGGCATCTAACGTACTAATACTTTGAGTGGTTTAGTCAACTCAAATCACCACCACTTGTTCTAAGTTTGACAGTCTCAAGTCTGAAAGCTTGTATGAACGTTGGACGTGCCCACAGATTCATCACTTGCTTTTCTGACGAAAATAGCACAGTTTACTATTGACTTGGTTTCAGTTTCAGACTTCCAGGAGCCAAATAAATAAATAGATAAATAAAACTAAGAAAGAAAGAGAGAAAAAAACAAAGAAGAATAAAGAAAATACTCATGGACACATATGACTGTTGCTGTCAAGAGAAGTGTAGCCATCTTGTCATCACTGTCCATGTAATCAAGATTAGACAACAGTAGGGTGGTGTTTATCAGCTTAATAAACAGTCCTTAAGAAGGAGCAATGTGAGTAATCTTGTCTGTACCTGAGCTAATGAGGACAAAGAGCAACATATAAGTTAAATCACCTTTTGACAAAAGAGCTATGCCAGAGGAGGACACTATATGTGCATAGTGGGAAAAAAAACCACAATCTAGAATCCAAGAAAAGATATACCAAAAGGTCTCTCCCAGTCTCCCTTTGCTGAAAAGAAGTTTGAAAAGTGGATTAGATTGAAGGGATGATAGTTCTAGTGGTTGTTCAATATAAAACTTGAATTTTTTGTTCTAAAAAATGAAACTTGATCAATATAGATAAATAATTCCTGGATGACACTTCACTTTATTTTTAAAAAAATAACCCCAAACTGTGCTGGATATACACCGTTGCTTCGTATCCACTAAAAAGACTTCAGCCTACCAAAAAAAACATATGCATTCATGTGGCCTGTTGGGTTAGTATTGTCAACTGGATCTGGTTACTAAACAATATTTATTCCAGTTTTAAGATTCTTTGGCACTTGCAGATACAAAAGAGAGACAATTTTGTACTGTTGTACCCATCAATGTGCTAACAAGACATATCCACATGCATCTTGTGCCCTCATCTCACTCTTTATTCATGTTGTGTCAATATTGGTATTTAGAGCCATGGTGCCACTCAATTCAAGTTTATAAATTAAAGCACAAAACAAAAAAGGAAATTTTTGAAACTACTAATTAGAAACATAAAATTGTTACTCATTTATCCCAATCCCTTAGAATATATATATATATATATATATATATATATATATATATATATATAACCATCATTTATCTCAATAATATATGCAGTGATTAGGATATTCATTCCATTATTAAAACAAAATTGCATAACTTTTGAAAACCAGCAGTGGTGGTTGTGAATCCGTCACTCCTCCTGTTAACGCTCCCATTGTGAATTTTACAAATTACTTCTTAAAATTTTTAATATTAAAAATAATCAAAATCTAAATAAATAGCCACACATAAAATCAAATGGATAGTCATCACATATATCATATAGCAAAAGAATTTTAACAAAAGGTTTTTTTATTTATTTAGACGGTATTATAAGATATTTTTTTATTCATAGTAAAAGCACGAGTTTAGCCGTACATAGAAAGAAGAACATACACTTACTTTCTTTTTTGACCTGGAGTAATTTCCCCGATCATAGGATTCCATTATCCAAAAGGAGAAACACCATGATAGCAAGCAATTAGACTAATACCCAACCAAACCCCACTTTAGAAAAAAACTTAAAAACAAATATTTTTTTCTAAGCCCAAATCTCCAAGTTAACAAGACCATACAAATCAGATGATACTGAACAAGTGAAGAGACCTCAAGTAGTCTACAAGTCTACAAGACGAGGAAACATCAAAACACATCAAAACCCTATACAAAAGCCACGCTTTGCGCAGCGGTTGCCAACTCTGTGCTCCGCCTTGTTGCCGCCGCCTCATTGGCCGCCGCCGCCGCCGCCGCCGTCGCCGTCGCCGCCATGGGCTCCTGCCTCTCCTCCGACCTGCCTCCCCATGCCGGCGCCGGCGCGTCGCCGGGGTGGCCGCAGCGGTGGCGGAGGAAGCGCGGGATGGAGCGGGGCGGGGCGGTTGCCGGCGGCGTCTTCTCCATCGGCGTCGGCAAGAAGCTCCACCACGGTGGCGGCGGGGAGATGACGGAGGAGGAGCTCGCGAAGGTCGAGGGGAGGATGTGCGTCAACGGCGCGAGCGCGGCGGCGTGCCTGCACACGCAGCAGGGGCGGAAGGGCACCAACCAGGACGCCATGGTCGTGTGGGAGGTGAGCAAGCTAGTAACCGCCGCCCATGGTGGCGTTTTCATGTTCGCTTCCCTGAGCGATTTCTTGGTTCTGAAAGCGCCGCCCTTTTTTTTTCTCGCCGTGTTGCTCGGTTCAGAACATGTGCTTGCGTTTACTCAATCTCTCCAAAGTCTTCTTTGAACTTTTTCACGGTATTGGCTTGGATCAATGGCGGATTTGAATTCGGAGTGTGTGTATATTCGATTCACAGGGAGGAGCGTTTTAATGGAGTGCTTGATTCGAAATGTGGGATTTGACTTTATAAGAATAGCAAAACCTCTTTTGTTTTTCTAGTTTGTTCTACGAAACAGTTCAGACAAATTCGGATTTGTAGCTAAATGGGGATAAGTGAGTTCGAACATTTCTTGATTTGGTCCCAGTGGGAGCATCTTCTTGCTATGTTGGATGACTTAATTCGAAATGCGAAGGATTCAACTTTAGATTGTTTGAGATTTAATCTGAAAACGAGGAGTTTACTGGTTCTTTTTGTATGTGAAAATTGTGGGGAAAAGCTCGCCTTTTCAGTATTATCGTAATGTTTCCTGATTAATTCTAAAAGAAAATCTGATATATGATACGGGTTAGTTGGAATATTAGAGTCCTCTGCTCGTGCTTGCGTTGATTCAAAACTTTCTGTATAGTCCAAGCGAGATCCTTTCCTGTGACCCTTGGCAAAAGCTTCTACCTTTCTTTGTATTCTTCTGTTAGTTTAAAGAACAGTATGATTTGGCTGTTTCTTCAACTAGATGCTCTTGAAAGGTCAAACGATTAGTTTGGTCTAGTAATAGCTGGCTTCGTATTTAGCTTATATCCTAATCAACTAATCGACTCCCTTCATTTTGATGATATGTAAGCAAGTAGTATGTTGACTCCATCACACAATTGGTGGAGTTTAGCTAAAGGTCGTGGTGAAGTACAATCATGGGTAATTTTCACTTTTGTTTTAGACCTACAACTAGGCAGCTAGCTAAACCTATGTAGATACATAGGAATATCTTGTGAGCATGTTTTAGGAAGTCAAAGAAGTAAAGGGAGCCACTTTATGAGATGCATGGTGATCATGCTCTTCAGAAGACAATAAATAGAATTTATGCCTAAAGATTTCAGTATAGTGCTATTGATTGCTAATATTCAAAGAAAATATGTAGTACTTCTTTATTGGAGTTAGGGGTACTTCCTTGACAAATATTTCCATCTATTGGAATTGAGTTTTTCTTTTTTCTTTCTGTCTTGGGATTCTATTTTTTATATTTTCTTGATTCCCCTCGCCTTTTTCTTTTGAAATGCGAGTTATGCCAGAAATCACATTTCTATTCAACTTTCAACATGAATATGAAATACCCTTGTAGGACTATTCAATGTCTTGCTAATAGAACTTCTCTTAACGTAGGATTATCCTTATTAATTACATATAGTCAGTTGCAACAGTTGCTAATGACATGGCATACAAATGGTCAGTTGCAACAATTGCTAATCACATGGCATAATGACCTGTGAGGGTTCCATCATGGGTGTCGGGTGTTAATTTGATACCTTTCCCTTGCCTAGCTATTTGAGGTCTGATTATCTGATTTCATCCTAGGTGCATTTCTCACATTGTTCACCCAACTACCTGTGTCTACCATTCTTTGTGTAGGGAATACTCCATTGTGAAAACATGATCACACTGAATAAAATCCCACAAATACAGTTTGTTAGAACTCATCTATACCTTTCAGTTTAATTTCCTGAAAAGTAATGTGCAGTGTCCATTTACTTATAAACAAATTAATTACTGACACTATTAGCTTATCACATCACTGGTACTAGGAGAGGAGTCACTTGTAGTCTCGTAAATTGTATTGCAAACAACTATCTGACCTTGCCCTTCCATTACTGCAGAATTTTAATACAAGTGATAGTGTCTTCTGTGGTGTGTTTGATGGTCATGGTCCATATGGTCATTTTGTTGCCAAGAAGGTCAGAGATTCTCTTCCTGTCAAAATACGCACACTATGGAAAACCAGTGCCAACGAGGGCACTAGTCCCCACCAAAATGGAAGCATTTCTGGAAGTGTTAATTCAGAAGAGTCACCTGTTGTTGATGATGAATGGGCTGAATATGCTGATGATAGCGAGAAGCTTCCTGAGATGTTTCTTCCACTTAAGCAGTCTTATTTTAAGGCTTTCAAATTGATGGACAAGGAACTCAAAATGCACCCTACAGTTGATTGCTTTTGCAGTGGATCAACAGCAGTCACAGTAGTAAAACAGGTGATGGATGCTTCTAAACTTGTTCTAGTATTCGTAGATAACTGACTAGCATTTTGAAGAAAAAAACAGTGGTAGATATTGAAATCGAACTGACAGATGAACTGGGTATGGCTTATTTTCCAGGGATGGGATCTTGTAGTTGGGAACCTTGGGGACTCGAGAGCAATAATGGGGACACGAGATGCTGCCAATAATCTAACTGCTGTACAACTCACAGTTGATTTGAAGCCTAACCTTCCAAGTATGTTCATTTCACACTTATCGTTTCAGTGGGTACCCTGTGTTTTCAAAACTGAACTTTCTCCTAACTGTGCATTTGGGATTTTCTTCTTTTCCTCCTAGATATGGCTTCAGTCAAACTTATTAATGCACTAAGTATAGTTACTTGTCTGGATTGGTCACTCTCTTTTGGTTAATCGCTAATCTTCATTTTTCTTATTTAGGGGAAGCTGCGAGGATCCAACAGTGTAGGGGAAGAGTTTTTGCTCTTCAGGATGAACCAGAAGTTGCCAGAGTATGGTTGCCAAATAATGACTCTCCTGGACTGGCAATGGCAAGAGCTTTTGGAGACTTCTGCCTTAAAGATTATGGTTTAATATCTGTTCCAGAGATATCATATCATCGTCTTGCTGAAAAGGATGAGTTCATAATATTGGCCACTGATGGGGTATTCTTCTTATCATCTTACTTTCTTACTTAATATGGTGTTGCAAGTTAGAAATTCCTCTTGTGCATAGAATGCATCATGTTCTCCAATCCCTGCTTAATCCATGGGGAGTAATTTGATTTAGCATACAAAAAAGTTACAGCCTTCAAGGAGTAATTTGATTTGTAATATTGGTAAACTCAATGCGTGTAGGTTTGGGACGTTCTCTCAAACAAGGAGGCTGTTGACATAGTAGCTGCAGCTCCATCTCGTGCAACGGCTGCCAGGGCTCTTGTTGACTGTGCTGTCAGATCATGGAGATTGAAGTTCCCAACATCCAAGAGCGATGACTGTGCTGTTGTGTGCCTATTCTTAGACCATTCAAAGTCACCTGACTTGATTCAAGAGAACGAGAGCGAGGAAGAAACTACAGAGGATGTTGCAATCCCAAACACTGTTGCTAAGGTTGACCAAGACATTTCAAAAGGAGATGCACATATCTCTAGTGAAGAGCAAATCACCGAGCCAGCATTGCAGCACTCCTACACGCTAAGGGATGTTGATGAGATTGTACCGGTAGAGGAGCTTCCAGTCTCAAAGGAACCTGAAAGATGTGGATCTGCCCGCAGCCTTGCTGATTGTATATCCACAAACGAGGAGGAGGAATGGTCAGCACTCGAAGGTGTGACACGGGTCAATTCCCTCTTGAACCTCCCCAGAATACTTTCAGGCGACAAGAGATCAACCAGCTGGAGGAAGTGGCGATGAACGATTCCCCCGCTTAAGTCAGGCTGAGAGCGCATGCAGAAGAAGCGCATTTCAGTTGAAACCGGCAATTTCAGCCAGGAGTGTGCGGAATTCTTCGGTCTCTGGGATTTTATTGGAGCCGATTTTTAGGTTTCTTCACCCAGAATGTTTCATACCCTGTACACTCCAGATTGGTCTGTTCTTCCTTTTGTGCTCTTGTCAGGAGGTGTTTCATGCTTGGGCTTCTCTACTTGTTTTTGTGTATAAAAAAAGTTTTTGTTCTGTGAGAAGCCTTTTGTAAAATCATGTAATGCCTCCTCTCCTCTCCTCTCTTGGTGGATGGATGTTCAGTTCACCTGCTGTTTCAATGCTTGAACAAGAACTCAATTCTATATGTATTAGCTCATGAATTTTCAGCTGCAAGTGTAAAAGCTTCCTAATTTTGCACCTTGTCTGCCAACTTGGTTGATCCTTTTTACAACCTTGCACCTTTTCTTCAGAATCTTTGTACTCTTTTGAATCACCCTTGAATTATGCTTCTGTCAAACTTCGTGTAAAATTCATAACAGTTCTTCTATTCAAACTATCTTTGTGTCTTCTCGTCATCCTTTCGATTGTTAAATTGCAATCGGATGTATTGCAAACTTTGTAATAATTGAATGTAGCTGGTTACCCATTATCAAAATAATAATAATAATAATTGTCTTGTATATGAAACCTGCGCGAATCGCAAATACGACCAGCGAAATCGGTCCAAAAAAACTCCATTTCTAACAAGCACAACACCAACCGACCAACCAAATCTCCATCTGTTTCCCCGTAAAATACGCTTTCATTCATGGAAAACGTATAACATTCCAACACTATACTCTTTCCTTCACTGAAAGCGAATAGCGTTCATCTAATGCCACTGACGTGGTGGGCCCCACCCGACATCTCGTCCCACAAATCAACCGACCACTCGTCGTCGAGGCGGCGGCTAACTCTTCTCTTCTCTCTCGTTTCGAAGCAGACGCGGAGGAGGAGGAGGCAGGGGCGCTGAGATTTCTAGGGTTAGGATTTCGAGGTTGAGAGGGAGGGAGAGGGAGAAGAGGGGTATCAGCCATGGGGATGAAGTTTCTGAACAAGAAGGGGTGGCACACGGGGAGCCTGCGAAACATCGAGCGCGTGTGGGTGGCGGAGGAGAAGGAGAAGGAGGAGCAGCGGAAGATCCAGGAGCTGAAGAAGCAGCAGGACGAGGAGCGGGAGAAGGCCGCCTTCCGCAAGCTCCAGGAGGACGCCGGCCTCAAGCCGTAAGCATCATCTAGTTGCTGCTTCGATTTCGATTTGTTTGCTGGTTTTCGGTGGTCCGATCGCGTGGGGAAGGCTAGGATTTCAGGAGAAATTGGCGTTGGCGGAGCGCAGGGCTAGGGGGTTTCAGGAGAAATCGGTGTTGGCGGAGCGGGCGGTGGCCGGATCAATGCGTGTTTGGGGGCGTTCTAGGGTTTCGTAGTACTAAGCCGCTAAGGTTTTTGTTGGGGATGCAGGTATCCGCGGTTTTAGTTAGATTTTGCTGTTGGGTTGAGCGATTTTTTTATGTAATTTGGTGTAAGATTACTGCTTCCAATGAGAGTTTTCATGGAGCATGAGCTAGGAGGTAGTGTTCGGATCTGTTCGTCCAACCAATTAGGATTTTTTTTTATCTGCCTGATTGGTGGGGAAATTCTTTGTCCTTTTGCTTACACCATGCTTTGTGTGTGTGTGTGTGTGCAGGAGGCAGGAGAGATTGGACTTCCTCTACGAGTCAGGGTTGGCTGTTGGAAAGGGGAGCTCCGAGGGATTCCAAGCGCTGCAACCATCTGCCCCAGCAGCTGCTGCTGCCTCTTCTTCTGCTCAAGCGAGTGCCGGCTCTTCCAAGGTACCGCAACTGTTTCTTATTGGCCATGTGATCGTACTTATGTTAGTTGCAGTTCGAAAATATTTTTTTGGTTGTGCACCTAGTTCCACTGATATTATCAAAGAAATTCGTATAGTAGGCAGATACTTGGTTGATGTGACAGGGCAAAGGTTTTTCTTAGTAGGAAGATACTTGGTTGATTTGTATATGCTGCAATTAGGATACGATGCTCAAATGTTTAATTGATTGTTACAATTCTTCCATTATAACAAATGGGCTGAGGTTGCTAGATTATGTGCTGCTGTTGTAATATGATTTCTCATCTTTGAACTTGCAGAAAAACAATAATATGTTTGCCTTCTTACTTGTATGCAATAGCAAAGTTGCCTCCTACTGTCTAGTCATGGATCATTATGTATAATGTGTTTACCTGGTAACTGTTGTTTGTGGTATGGGAATAAGTTGGAAATAGTTGTTTGTGGTATGGAAATAAGAAGTTTCTTTTAATTAATCCTTCCTTGCTTCCATGGCATTTTACATTTTTATGTTGTCTTTTCAATGGTTTTTTGTTTTAGAATTTTAGTCAAGGGAGTATAGAAGTGTCAAATATCAGTGATTTCCTGCGCACTATATCACCCACTGGTTGTAATAAAATATCTATTCATCACTAGCTATTAGAAGATAATTGCTTATTTTCTTTTGCTTGGAACTTTTGTTTGGAATAATTTCAGGCAGCTGCTCCAGGTGCATTATTCGAGGATAAGCCCCAATCTGCAAATGATGCATGGAGAAAACTCCACACTGATCCTCTCCTACTAATAAGGCAACGGGAGCAGGATGCCATCGCCAGGATAAAAAATAATCCAATCAAGATGGCTGAGATAAAGAAATCAGTAAGCTCTATTCTTCTTTTGACGTGGAATTATACCTTCTGAGCATCTTAACTACTGTCAAACTCTTCTAATGTCGACATATTGGAAAGTTTCTAATCAATCTTCCCTTGAACACATTCCCTGACATAACTTGGTCTTGTGTAGGTGGAAGCTGAGAAAAAGCAAAAGGAAGAAAAGAAAGAGAAGAGAAAGCACAAGAAGCACCATCATCACAAATCAAAGAGTAAGAGGCATCACTCAAGTGAGAACTTAGATTCAGAGGAAAGTGATGGCAAGGATGAGAGAAGAAAGTGTGTTCAAGCCTCAGAGCATAAGAGAGAAGAGAAAAGGTCAAGACGTGATAAGAAGGATCACGGACAAGATTCAGAAGACGATGAACGAAGGAAAAGACGGCATACAATGTCAGAAGATGATGAGCCAAGGAAGTCACATAAGGAGAAGAAAGGACAGAGGGAAGATTCAGAAGATGACAAGCCAAAGAAGTCAAGGAAGGACCGCCGTAGACATGATTCAGAAGATGAAGAACCAAGGAGAAAACACCAGAGGTCAGAAGATGATGAACCAAAGAGAAGACAATCTGAGGTTTCAGGAGACGATGAACCAAGGAGAAGAAGGCAAGAGATGCCAAAGCATGATGAATATTCACGACGGGATCGTTCAGATGCTGATGATAGGAGAGGGAGACACTATACTCTGTCAGACCGCAACAATGCTTATCCAAAGCACGACAGTTCAGATTCAAGGCATAGGCGACCGGAATATGGACGCGGCAATTCCACTTCTGAACTAGGTTCAGAAGGCCAACGGAGGCAGGAAATCCAGCAGGGCAGGAATGGGCCTACATTCAATCGTCGACGGGGTGTCCACCACATGTCAGAGGAAGAGAGGGAAGCTCGACTTCGTCAAATGCAGGCTGACGCAGAGGTCCACGAAGAGCAAAGATGGAGCAGACTCAAGAAAGCTGCAGACGATGATGCCAAGGAGGCGGCATCTGTGAATGCAAATCAATTCAGAGGGAAGAACTTCTTAGAAGAAGAAAAGAAGAGCATATTTGGAACCGAGAAGGGCGGGAGTGCCACGATCGAAGAGAGCATCCGGCGCCGTGCGTATTATTCGCAGCGTAATGCCCATGAGAGCAATGCATTCAGGCGGTGAATCCCTGGAGCAGAGCAGCAGCTCAGGCGGCCAGGCCTCGTTGATGTCGGTGTTCTGCATTTGCATTAGCTTCTTTTGCCCTTCTGGTGTATTGTTCCATGTTAGTATGGAAGAATTTTTGAATGTTGTACAACACATTGTCCAGATGTTTTGAATCCATATGTTTGATAACAGTTTTGCCAAATTAAAAACCGAACGTGTGTATCATAGAGGGTTTGCAAATACAAGGAGGTATGATTTGTAAGGGCTTGGTACGCTACTTGGGCCTATTTATTAGGAGTAGGCCGATATATTAGGCCTGTAGATATGTAAATGGGCTGGTTAGCTGACTAATGGGCCGGACTTGCTTCTCAACATCCAGAGGAATGAGTCTATATTTCCTTCCTCACCTCTTGTTCTTCGTTAAACCGCATCCTTCAACCGTAAAACCTGCAAATCAACTCGTTCGGTGGTTTTGGGAGTGGCTTTTGCTGACGTTGTAGATATCCGGTTTGGCCGCTGCTCTCCAAACCATCGAAAGAGTCGATTTGCACTTTTTTTAAAAATGAGAGACGTTATACCTGGTTTTACGGTTAAAAAAAGTCAGCAAAAACCGCTCTCTAATCCACCAAAGGAGTTAATTTACACCGGGTTTCGAAGATGAGAAAGACGTTATACCCGGTTTACCATTGAGGGATATTGTTCAATCAAGAGCAAGCGATGAGAGGTGCTAAATAGACTTATTCCTGAAAACAAACAGGCCTCAATTAACTATTCTTGATCGGTCTGAAACTTCTGTATCTATCGATTTAACTATTTAATGACATTGTAAGACTACGTTGATTTTTTTTCCATCACCGTTTTCATCCCCATAATCCAGATCAAGAAAAAACAATCCGTAATACGCATAAATTAACAAAAAAAACTGAGAGTTATACCCCGCAGACATGCTGAAATCTGCTACCACTTTATTTTCTGTAGTGCATTACAAGAACGTGTTGCCTCCTTTTGACATATTCGTTCGATATTCTTTTATTCTTTCCCTCTCTTGTGTACAGAATTACATGTGACAACTGCCTTCTGCCTTGCGATTCCCACACCTACGGAAGAATGGGTGCCGATCTTGAATTTTATATACATGTCACGCCTTGTTAAAATGAACAACTCGTATACAAGAACCGAAAACCACAACACCACAGACACTGCCAATTTGCACTTTCATCATTCCAAAACGTGCAGCCCCCATTTTGCTAGTTTTCTACTTCCTTATACCCTTTATCATGGGGGCCTGAGGAGCAAGTGCTATGTCTGGAATGTTGAGACTCATAGGGGAAACTCTTTCTGAAGAAGGTCAAGGTTGCGGGAATCACATGCAGCGATCATGTCAGCACGTGAAGCGTTACTGGTTTTTGAAAAGAGAAAAATGTTAGTCAATTAAAATCATCGTTGAATTTATGTAGATAAAGAAATGATTTAGCGTGCTTGGAAAGCTCTAGAGGTACTCAAATAGGAATATCAACTGGTTGAGATGTTTCATGAGTACTTGCAAGTTATGAGTAATTAAAAGTGACCAGCAATTGATATTCTTTTGAAGTAAATGTATCTCTAGTATCCTCCAAGAAACCTCAAATATCTCATAAATTAAACAAGTGAACAAGACATACCTAAGAGAAATCCGCAAATACTGCCAGGCATTGTCAGCTTTTGGATTCATAGCAACCGCCCTTACATAGTATCGAATAGAATCTTCATACAATCCCTGCATACCACAGAAAGCTGGGGTATTACATATCTGTTGTCACTTTGGAGTATTATAAAGGACATTCGAGCTAGGTCGTGGCATCATTTTGGATATATAATATATATTTGTGCTCATCGTTCTCTTGCTAGGCAAAATCAACATCAACAGGTGACATTAATATTACTGAGGCTTTGAATGAATGGTAGTATACTAGTATTTAGGTGGATATCCAATGCGCAAAAACTTGAACAAGAGCTTTTCAGAATCAAGTGGAAAGCGTGATACATCTTATTATGAAAAGCAAACAAGTGGAAGCTCACTCATAACAATGATGGTTTGCAAGTTAGTTGAGTAAATGAATAATACTGACAGACTATGATAAACAACATTAAGATATGGTTTTGTACTTGCATGCAAGGAAATTGTTAAAACTGCAATTAATTTGTCAAAAATGCAATTACGGAACTAATGGTATTATCAAGTGGTAGCATTATGTTAGAGAAGAATTACCTGGTTGGCATAGCTAATCCCCATATTAGCCCATGCACGCACATAATTGGGCTTTAAGTCCAGAGCCTGAAACCAGCAGCAATTGATTGTATTAGTTCCAGCTTTACATACCATAAAGTGCTAGGATACTTGTATTACACAATTTTCTCTACATTGGAGATTCATCAACAGTTCTACACTTGCAGGATTGTAGTAGACCAAGACATAAAAGGATAGTTGTACCAGCAAAATAAGTGAAGGTTCCTCCCTAAGATGTGTCTGTACTCAGCAGGATTGGACACCAAACGAATGGCATTATACAACATTAAGCAAACAGTTTGATTAGAAGTGATTGGCTTTACTGTAATGCTAGCAGTACAGGGATGTGGCACATAGCTTGAACTGAACGTGGTCTTACTATGAATTAATATTGAAATTGGGTACCCATAGAGGAATGGATAGACCGCCAGAGGGTAAAGGTCATATTTTTTCCAAATAAAAATCCAAAAGGTCCAGATACACATTATATATGGATTTTTGCCAGCCGTGAATTATCCTTTTAGATTTGCAGTTCACATACAAGTGAATGCAACTGCCATAAACATCGTCCAAAAGGAATAACCAGAGCCCAATGAATGAGTGGACGAAGGCGCTATCTACACGGCATGATCTAGACCAAGCACTT
This sequence comes from Oryza officinalis, assembly GCA_008326285.1. Taxonomy (NCBI): domain Eukaryota; kingdom Viridiplantae; phylum Streptophyta; class Magnoliopsida; order Poales; family Poaceae; genus Oryza; species Oryza officinalis. The sequence continues at coordinate 34,834,766 of BDMV01000008.1, read as the reverse complement.
TACTTCTTTAACCAGACTAGTACCATGCCATGGGTTACAACGGGATTCAAAGGAATACAAACGAATGGTTTCAGTTTTTTCTATCTGGTTTTTCTGGTGGATAATGTAAGTGGGGTTTGTTTCTTTTTTATGTGGGATGTACGATGGTGGGAGAGGAGGAAGGCTCCGCTTTTACAGTACTAGAGATATGTAAATACACTATAGCACTTATAGCAAAACATTCACCAAAGCTGAAAAATAAAATATCTTACAATAACTAATTACCTGCTGATAGGCCAATATTGCGTCAGCACTCTGGATGCTGTTTGCTTGGGTCGCACCTAGCTTATTCCAGAGAGAATAATCTTGTGGTTTCAGCTGCAGCGCTGTCTTGAAAGCAGCTATAGCTTTATCATATTCTCTTGATAGGTTGTACAGGACTCCTAGAACTATATGGACATCAGCATCCTCAGGTGACATTTGGGCAGCCTCATTAAACAATCTAATAACCTGATCAGAGGTAAGCTGCTTAGCATGACAAAACGAACTGACTTTTTTTAGAAATATCAGAAAACATATTATACATGACAAACAGTATGGGGTGACAGGAAAAAAAACTTGAAGAAAATAAAAGGACCGCAGACCAACAGAACTCTAGAGCATACATCTAGAACATCTATGCAGGATACCATTTGGAAGGTGAAGATGCCAATATTATTTATTTACATTATGGAACTTATGGGATGCACTTACATCAGGACCATAAGGTGAATCAGTTGGCTGTGGAGGGGCAATACCCCCATATTTGGGGTGATTCTGAAGCCACCTATGAAGATATCTTAATGCTTCTCCCTGCTCCAATTCTGCATCAATTATATAGAACCCTCAATTTGGTACACAAAAAGCATGAAGGCATAGAACCTGGCGGAACTAAATTTTAGAATATTAAGTTATAAGATGCTAGAAGGAAATAGGCCTTTGCCCCCTCAAAGATAAATTAGCTTTATCTAGTTGTTTAAAAGCTTGTATCAATGAGAAAACCTTGTTACTTCTAACCATAATTTATGCCACTTCATTTCTTTCAGGAGCATCTTAGTAGATTATGCCAGATACTGAATTACCATGCACTCACCATTTGTATGACTGACACCAAGTGCAAGAAGAACTTCCAGATTTGTTGGATCAGCTTCTTGTGCACGCATCATTGCTGCGATTGCCTGAAAGCAAAATAATAGCATCTCCTTGTGTTAAACAGAAGCATGGAACTCATAGATCATAATTCCATATCACATGGTGCTTAAAATTTAGCTAAAATAAACCATAATTTCATGACAGACAATATCATGGATTCATCTGTTCAAGTTCCATATATATTAGTTTATGAAGTTCTTGCAAGGGAATGCAAAAACTTGATAGAGCATAATTCACGTAAGTCCTATCGAGATCCAGCACACTGCATGCTCCTATTGAGAAAAGTTCAAAAAAAAATTTTAATTAAAACACGTGATGAAAACAAGTAATGCACACAAGCATGCAGCGCATCTATATGTTGGACAACTAATAATGAAAAATTGAAAAATAATCAGCACATGGTAATTTACATCTACATCTATCCTCAGTGGGAGAGACACAATCACCTGTTGGTCATCATCATTTTCAGCATGTGTTACTCCAAGTAGTCTCCAACCTTCAGCATTATCAGGATTCTTCAAAACTTCAGCCTCTAAAGCAAGAACAGCTTCACTTAGGAGGCCTTTGCGGAAAAGTTCCTGGCCTTCCTGCATTGGATTAGGGTGACCAACGTATGGGTTCATGTCTGAAAAAACATAAACCCCTCGAGATGCACCGGAATTTTGTTTGGAAGCTGATAATTGGTTCTGGAACCTAAAAGGCACAAACATAGCATGTGTAACTGATGAAAAAAATGTTTCTGTCAAATAGAACATGGTACATGATTGATAAGAAAGGAACTTGTATGATTGCCTATAATTAACCCAAAAAGACAGGATATTGGATCAAAGACGACTTGATATTCTTATGGTATTCTGGTAATCTGGTGTAACGATTGGTGCGGAAACATATCAGAAGCAACACATTTCAACCTTGAAGAGATAGCCATGACAAAACAAGGAAACAGATCAAGAGATTTGTACTTACTCATCTACCCATGGATCAGCAGAGCTTTCACCAAATGTTCCTCCACTGAACTCCTCTGCCCATTCATCATCAACACGCAATTTGGAGAACTCATCAATCCAGTTCTCATTGAGGCCACCCTGATTATACTCAGTAGAGAACTCACTAGCCCACTTATCTGCTCCTTGTGACATCTGGAGAATAAAAATAAGTGATGCCACATCATCAGTGCACAAGCAGCAGTATTAGTGCAATATTTATACAGTCAAACATGGTGTAGCACCGAAAGATTTGTATTAATGGCAATATTATCTAATCAGAAACTCCGGTAACTGGACTGCAAGTCCGGACAGAATGAACATATTCCAACAATTTTATTGTATATTTATATTATATCGGCACATAAACTTACAAAGCAAGGTTCCATGTTATAAACACCACAATTTACCAGTACTTTTATAATTTTATCAGTTTTTGTTTATGTTGACCAAAGAAAACCACATCCCCATCAAACATGTATTTACACACATCCAGCTCTCTGGCATTACCTCTTCATGAACAAACTGATCCGCCCAAGAGTTTGCATTAGCATTGTACTGGGTTTGAAATTCATCAGCCCAGCCACTGGATTGGGATGCTGAACCTTGTTTTACTTGATTATCTTCTATAATAAGTTCACCACGGCTCATCTTTGAAACAAACTGGAAGAACTTAGAGTTCTTCCAGAAAAAGTAAAACAAAAGGATAAGTTCAGCACGGCGAATCTTTGAAACAAACTGGAAGAATTTAGAGTTCTTCCAAAAAAAAAAAAGAAACAAAAGGTATCATCAGGTGCTTGAGAGTTGAGACAGACTGATCCAAATGACCCTATAGCATAACAAAGTTGCTAGCAGTATAGCCAGCTGAGATGAGGTTCAGAATCAACTAAAGTCGGTATTAATAGACCACAGATGTGCAGAACTGCAGATATGGCACAACATATCAATTGTGGTGTGCTAGGACGCATTAGCAAATAATATAGCAACAATGCACACTACACCATCTCATCTCAGCACGTCTAGTAGAGTCTCCCCTCTTTCACTCTTGAAAGGCAGATCCTGACATCCTGTTTAGATTGTGTGGTCTTATTTGGAAGATTCATTTACATAGTTAAGGTGCATTAACTGAGAGATCCAAAGAATTGCTTGCATTTTTTTCTGCACAACAAAATTTATGCTGACAAAAACAGCATTTGAGAAAAGGAAAAAACTGTCAAACAGAAACATCTGCCATTGAGTGTTCTATATTGAGTGGTATTCTATAGACCAGCATGCACACAAGTTTTTAAACTAATGAGTCTGCACAACCTATCGGGGTTAACAAATGACGAGTTGTTTGTAAAAAGTAAAATGCCAGAAGCTTCCTTAAGTACACTGGACAACACAGAAAAAGTTATTTCAAGAGAGATGTGCATAAAAGAAGATATCAATGGACCCCATTCATTAGCAAAGTGGTATATCAATATATTTACACTATTAAACATGTTATATGCAATTCCACAATCGTAGGGCACATAAATTGGTTGGAACTCGTAGTAAAATAAATAGTGTGGAAACTCTAGATTCTATGTCAATTTATGGTGGTTTAGGTAAAAAGATCAGTACACTTAATCTTAATGGATCCATATCGATATTGTGCCCATTCAAGACACATTTAGGTTTATCCTATACAATTGGAGCACTATAGTAAATTTTGCATTGGTCACGCCAACCAAGTTGCAACTACATACAGAGTAATCAACTGTAGATAAGATCATAAGCAGGAAATATCAAAGGGAAGTTATGCCCTTCACAGTTCAAAATAATTAGGATGGGTTGTTGTTCAAGCAGATTTTCTCACCAGCTAAAATATGTACCCATTACCCATTCAAAATGAAAGCATACAGACCTAACAAATCAAATCGTCATACATACCTGAAATTTTGGGTCATTATTACTCGCTAATGTCTGTGCAAGCATACGAGATTGCTCCATAGCTGCGAGGTTTGCCATATTCATTCCTCCCGTCATGGCCATCTGAGATTGATGCTGCAACAAGAAAAAAATAGATAACATAAATCATAGATCCTAGAAGGCTAGACTGCACATGCTAGGGAAAGAATGATGTGTAAACATGATAACGGACGCAAGTTATCACAATTATATGGCTTTGTTTTACATCCATTGTAAATAAAATAAAATTAGACAATTAGTTAATATCCATGAAGTTAACCAAATGGTACATGTGAAAATATCAAATAGCCCATGCATAAGGCTCTGACCTGTTCAAACTCAGAGGCCCAACCATTGGGACCATATTGCTGCTCAAAAGAGTGAGCCCAATCTTCAGGGTTATTATTTTGCTTGCCAAACTCAGTTATCCATTTATCTGCAGCATTATGCATTGGAGCAGATCTCATGGCGCTTTGGGACTGATTCCAGTACTCCTCCATCTCTGGGTATGATCCATGCATGGGTCCTTTCATTCGATGATTACTGTCGATATCAAGTGAATGCAGCAATGTGTTTACCTGGTACACATGAGGAGTGTTAGATTAGGTCACAGCAGAAAAGATAAAAAAGTAGCCACTGTAACAATCTAATGAAATGAAACACAAATGTAAGTGCTTTAGCATATTCACTGAGGTAACAAAAATTATAAGTTAACCTGTGCTTGGATATATTCTTCAGGCTGGTCAGCCAAAATGTGGCGTGCCATAATGCAACTACGATCACGTATACATTGTTTGTCACTTTCAGACAAACCAAGCGCTGGTACTGGAACAGGTTGAAATGGCACACCAGCTCGACCACTTGCTAGGAAAGAATGTAGGACACCAGATAAGACCCTTTGTGGTGGACCTGAACCAATTTTGGGAGTCAGTATAATCAGTATGTTATCAAGTGACGAATATATAAACAATATAATAAATGGAAAGAACAAAAACTACAAATCTACCATCCATGACTGGTGGTTCAAAGGTTGGCCCTGTGCTGTTAAAAATTTGCTCAAATTCTTTAAACTGTGCATCTGGCCCAGCAAATTCTGGGAGTCCTGGAGGCCGAAAAGATTCGACCCAATCATGAGAAGGACCCCCACGGATGAAATCAGTGCCCTAGAGGTGTTCAATTATAGTTAGGAATGCTCAAAAGGGAACCAAAAGCAGCAAACCGAATGACCATTACCCGTGCAAGTGGCAGTTGATCTTGCTTGAACTCATTCTCTGAACCAGGGATGGTCGATAAGGGAGCAGCTGTCCCTAATTCAGATGTTGTTGGAACATTAACTGCAGATCCAGGAAGTTCCTTTATTGACTGCACAAAGAAAAGGGTATAGACAAAGTTAGCTTGATTATTAATGCAATCTGGATGTTAATCACCCCGACTTTCTACTTTATTACATTAGAACAGTGTTATCCCAAATTTCCGCTTCATTGTATTATAGACCCATAAGCATTATTGTCTGGAGGATTTTAACTTTTAACTTTTTAAGGTACACCACTTATATTTGGACCATTCATTTGCAATGATATAGTGGGTAGAATTGAACATGACCTATTACCACCTAGGAGGTAAATAAGTCACCTATCGTTATTACTATCTTGGAATAGGTAAGTTTCTCCTCAACATACATCTAAGAAAAGGAATTAGTATGAAATTTCTTGTGATGTTTTAAGATGTATTTTTCTGTTGATGATGACAATTTTTTAGTTCAAATGAAAGAATAAAACAAATATGTCTTTCACACTTTAGTATGAAATTTCTTGTGATGTTTTAAGATGCATTTTTCTGCCAATGATGATAATTTTTTAGTTCAAATGAAAGAATAAAACAAATGCGTCTTTCCTACTTCATTGGAAGTTGAATTGGAATCATCTAGAAACAGTCTAATTGAGCAGGATGATAAATGTAATCATAAAGAGCGTTGGATGTTGATATAAAAAATATTGTACAATATTCATGGACCATCTCCGTTGCATATGTTTGCAATCCGGCTGATAATGGAATAAATAGATATATTGTTTGTGTCTCATGGTGTCAATGTGTCATGCAAATGTTGGCTTAAGGGAAGTGATTAATCACATTTAGAGCGTTGCAAGTGCATCCCTTTTGTTCCATGAAGGGCTAACCGTTTCCAGCTGGTTAGTAGTATTTACGCCAAAATTGACCTTCAGAGATGAATGGCCATGATTACTATATGGTTCTTACATCTAGAGGGATCATAGGTGCACCATAAAATAGCTCTTATTAAGACTTGTACAAGAGGTAAAGATAAACAAGGGGTTGGCGCGGGCCAACCATGCACAATCCTTTGACCCACACTAGTTTAACTAAATGGACTAAGTTTCACTATTCAGGGACACCTCATGATTAACTAGTAACATGGACCATGGAAAGCACTGAATTGAACCAACACTTTAGGAACAGGCATGTACTTGTCAGCTACTTCACCAGAATTGCTCGGCGACTTCAGTTCCAGTCTAAGCCAAAACCCCGCAGAATCATAGGTAGGTGACATGATGAAACACAGATAAATAAACTAGCCAAAAACCGGGGACATCTATACTAATATACTCGCCGTCGTCAATTGTGATAGGCCATCTGTCACCCACCAATCCACTTATTGCACAATTATCAGATGAAGCAGCATAGGATCAGCAACCTAAACATCACAGCATCGAACTAACTACATCCAGAGCAAACCTGTACACAAGCATACTTCGAATTGCTCACGTTTTCTAAGACCAGTTAAGCGAAATTGCGTCGTCCGCACAAAACAATCACATCCCGGAGGCCGAAATTGATCCATCCCCAACCATCACCACCAGCAGCTAAGCCTCCGAATCGCGAGCAAAAGGCCAGTAGTAGAGAGCAAGGGGCTAGGGCTAAGCTATACCTGCGCTTTGGACGACTGGCCGAAGATGGCGTTGGCGAGGTTCCCGAAGGGGTTGGACGAGGACGCCCCGTCCGGGGCGCAGTTGCCCTGGCCGGTGATGAGGTGCCGCATCGCCATCTCGGCCGCCTCCCGGCCTCCGCCGCTGCTTCCGTCGCCTCCGCCGCCGCCGGCGAGAGGCGTTCCGGTCGAGGTCGAGGAGGAGAGAGAGAGAGAGAGTCGTGCGGCGTCGCGGTGGCTTTGTGGGGGAGTAGCGGTAAAGCAGTTGGACCCCGATAAGACCAGGACACGTGAAAGATCGTGCAATATACGTATGGCTGGTTGGTTGGTTGAGAACATTTTTTTCTTTTTCCTTTTAATTTTAATTTTATCTTTTTTTTCCCGCGGAGATAATTTTTGTTTTTAAATTTAGTTTCCCGACGATGTGAAAAGGGGGGAGACAATCGATTAGTTTTAAATTCGTTTCGTTAAGTTCCACGAAATTGTGATTGAATTTCTGAGAGACTCGAGATTGGGTGATTTTTTTATTGGAGATTGTAAATTTGTACGAAATTTTTTGTTTTTCTTTTCTAATGTGAAAACGCTGAAAACATTCAATAAATTTTAAAATCATCTTGCAAAGTGAGCGCAGCTCAATTGATTAGGCTTCTTGTAATAGAACTGGTCCATCTGGGCTCAAGTGACTTGACATGGATGCTCGTATTTACTGCTAATTATTTTTCTTTAAGCGGTAAGCGACTTTGTACTGTGTTTTTGTTAAGTTCCACGAAATTCCGGTAGAATTTCTGAGAGATACGATATTCGGTGATATTTTATTGGAGATTGTAAATTTGTACGAAATTTCTGAGGGAGCGAGCCGAATATACTGTACCGGCCCAAGAATTTTCTCTAAGCCCATGAAGGCCCAAGTAAGCCCATTTGGGCCCAACACGAGACGCATACGTACAACAAAGCCCGAAGGGAAACCTAAGCACACCAAAGGGCACACCGCACAACCCAAAACCCCCCTCTCTCTCCTCACCACCGCCGTCGTCGCCGCCGGAACCCTCGCCGCCGGCGCTAGGTCGCTACTCCGACGATGTCGGCGCCATCCGACCCCGCCGTGGCCTCCCACCCGCCGGCGGGAGCCGCCGCCGCCGCGGCGTCCTCCAGCAGCGGCCTCACCTTCAAGCTCCACCCGCTCGTCATCGTGAACGTCTCCGACCACCACACCCGCGTCAAGGCCCAGGCGGCGTGCTCCGGCGACGGGGCATCGTCGGCGACGGCGGCGGGGCAGCCGCCGAGGGTGTTCGGGTGCGTGATCGGGGTGCAGCGCGGGCGGACGGTGGAGATCTTCAACAGCTTCGAGCTCGTCCTCGACCCTGTCTCCGGCACTCTCGACCGCGCCTTCCTCGAGAAGAAGCAGGAACTCTGTAAGTTAAATTCCGGCGAATCGACTGCGTTTTTTGTTAGGGTTTCTGCGAAATCTAGTGGTATGTGGGTTTGATTGGTGATTGCGGTTGTGACCGTGCAGATAAGAAGGTTTTCCCCGACTTCTATGTGCTGGGTTGGTACTCCACTGGCAGCGATGTGCAGGACACCGATATGCAAATCCACAAGGCTGTAAGTTTTATGGCATTTTTGTTCAAGTGCCCAATCTGTCTTAATATGACAATGTGCTTGCTTGTTTGCTCTTTTTACAGAGATAGAATATGGGGGCTTGGTGTAATGTTTAGTTGGCATGGTTGGCAGTGCTAGCATTAATATGTGGGGTTTCTGGTTGAATTCTGAAAGGGATGGTAGAAGAGGACATGGTTTTCCTAGTTCTGTGGCTACACCAAATTATATTGTTATGAACATATGTTGTTGTATTGTCATGGTATTGAATCATATTGGGTGGTGGTGCAGATGGTAGGCGCATACTGCGCTATCTATGGACCAAAGAATGTTACCATGTATTTATTTATTGAAATTGCGTGATGCAACTATTCTGGATGCCATATAAATTGATGCTACAATTTTCTAAAATATCTGCTGTAGTCATGTGTCATGTCGTATTCCAAAATGTTTTATGCCTTCTTTCATTCCCAATATGCCAGCACTAGCAGAAGCTTATGTTGAGATTGTGATTTGTGAACATCTGTTCTCAGATTTTATATTGTTCTCTTATTCAAGTTTATGTTAGCAAATGAAATAGAGGCATGATTGGTAATTTGTTATAACTTCTTTTTTTATTATCCAGCTGATGGACATTAACGAAAGCCCCGTTTATCTTCTCTTGAATCCTGCAATCAACCTCTCCCAGAAGGATCTCCCTGTAACTATTTATGAGAGTGGTAAGTGAATCTGACTTCAGTTTCAATCATTGTAAAATCTATTGCAATGGGCTCCAAAGTTTTTATTTGGCTTGGGTTTGTGTTTTAATTTTGAGTGTACGTCAATTATGCATGTACCTGAGATGTACTACCTATTTTAAACATATTATCCATATCTTATGTTACCCACTACTCCTAGAG